>JBAIZL010000001.1:106372849-106580349 GCA_036971475.1 Prosapia bicincta | reverse complement strand
CACAGACATTTTTGCTTTTTAAAACACTCAACCATTCGAATTTCTTTCCGAAATTTCTTTTCAAGATCTCAATTTTAATTAAACAATTATACAACATAACTTACTATTTTAAAATACATAACACATAACATTATATAAAACATAATAAAAATCAAAAAAATTATATAACTCTTAATAACTATCTATTTACAAGTCAACATTTTTTCTATCACATATTTTTGTGATAGAAAACATTTTGACTTGTAAATGGATATTTATTAAAAATTATATAAATGTCTGTGATCTGTCATTAGCCTATATAAAAAATTATTTCAATTTTTTCTTCCATAAAACCAGTTGATTTCAATTTCCGATTTGTAATAAGTATTTTGTCTGCACCCATACAAGGTGAAAGATTCGGACACATACACGAGTGGCGGTCTCAGTGTCAGTGGCCGTGACATGGCTTGTGGCTGAATGAGGCTTCTTCACACACTACCGTGATGCGCTTCAATATTCTTCTCGTGCTGGAATTTAAATTGCCATGTTTACAGAATAAGACTCTATTTGCAGAATAAGCCCTCTAAGATTTTAACCAGAATAATGGTAGTCCTAATTTTAGACGAAAATGAAGAAATGGCACCTTAATAATATTGTTAATTGGTTCACACAAAGCGTGGAAAGAGAAGGCAAACAATCGAGGTTTTACTACATTAAGCTATATAAACGTCATAATGATTACAATGTTCTTCCAGGTTTCTAACTTTTTGAACAGTTATTTGGAAATTCAACTGAAAAAAAGACACCTACTGAAGAAAGAACAAGCCGTCAAAGAAGAGTATGTACTGATTTTAAAAATACTTAACTAAGTGAGTACGTAATTGCTTACTTGCTGACGCGTTTCAAAACATTCGTTCCTTTTACGAAGCTAACCCTCTACTGGCGGCATCTTTGAGGTGTAAAGGCTCTAACGGGATGGATTTATGACTGTGGAATGGGTGGATTGTTTTGGTTGTGTGTCATATAATAAAAAAAGCTGTTTGCTTCAAAATGTGTGTGATCATTTAATATGTTTTCTTTACTGTTGCGTAGTGTTTGTATATTTCATATTTGTCTAAGGTTGTTAGTTTTTTACTTTGTTTTAATGTGTGTAGAGCATTTAAGTTAGTATGTATGTCCGTGTGTGTGTGTTGCGTGTTTTTTAGCTGTTTTGCGTAGCTGGATTTTGGGTTTGTTTTCTTTGGGTAATGTGTTCTTCGAAGCGTGTACAGAATGACCTGCCGGTTTGGCCGAAGTAATAGCTGGGACATTCATTACAAGTTAATTTGTAAATACCTGAGAGTTTGTATTTGTCAGTTTCTTTTTGAAAATGTGCTGTCTTGAAGTGTTTGTTGTTTTGTAGGATATTTGGTAATGGAATTTTTTAAATGTGGAGGCTATTTTGTATGTGTTTTTGTTGTGATGGGTGAGGGATATGTATTTGTTGTTTTTTGTGTGGTTTGTCTACGTGGCCGTTTGATGGTGTTTATGTTTAATTTTCCTGAGAATGTTGTCTATGAGTGTGTGTTGGTAGCCGTTTAGTTGAACGATGTATTTTATGGTAGGCCTATTAAGTTCTTCGTCGTAGTCTTTCTGTAGCATTGGTATATTGATTAGGTGGTGTAACATATGACTGAATGTAGCGTGTTTGTGTTGAAGAGTATGTGTTGGAATTGATAAAACGTTGCATATATTTTTATATAATGATTGTATCAAGTTTTAGTACACATATTTATTTTAGTAATTTGTAAAGAAAATAAATGTTATTAATTTGGAAATTTAGCTCAGCAGGGTAAACACTTTGTTGGCTACAGGGCAAAACTGCAATCTCTATCCAATTGCAAAGAGAACCAAGGTATATAGAAAGAAAGCAAGCATCATACTACAAAACTAAAATCAAGCCAATGTAACCTAAAAAAATATGGTTGTTGCCGATACTGACTACCACTCCACGGACATTGACACATGTTTGGTTACCTCATTTTTTCACTGAAACATTTTTTGTTCACCGACACGTTACAGTCCGAGAAGTTACACTGTGAGCGTCACCTGTCGGTTGTTGATATCAGATGGCTTCTTTCAAACTCCTGTCAAACTTTCATTCAACAACGAAAATATCTCAACAGTGGGTTATCAGCTGTCTGAATAATGTTTTGTTATTGAAAATACACTTTAAAACGCGTGTCAGTTTGGAAATGGTGGAAAGATATGGTTGTAGGGTATTGTTGAAATAGCCAGTTTCGGTTAATAACAAACATTTGACTCGAGTAGTAGGCCGATATTAAATGTTATAATTTCGTCGATACTACAAATAATGAAAATATATCTAGTAATTAAAGTATTAAAAGCTTAAGGTGACGGCTAATCATTTTTAAATTAAGAATCATGTAGGTCTTTTATTTGTAACTGTGTCAATTCTCCTGACGCGAGAAAATTAATTACTTATAAAGTAAATAGTAAAATTGATTTGCTTAGAGATATCAATCTACTTTATTACTAAGTAGAATATCATTGTATTTCAAGTAGACTGAAAAATAGGTTTGGTCAAATGCAGTGACGTCGGTGAGGTGTCAGTGTTCGGTCTCGGAAAGATTTTTGCAGATTTACTTTACGTGTAAATTCGGAAAGTTGTAATTTTACTAACTTTAAATTAAAATTTTATCTATCTTCATGTATATAAAAATTATGAGAGCAAAACTTATAATTTCATTCAAACATCTGTATAGTTTAATTAGATATCTTACTCTAATATAAAGTAAAATGTTACATAATTTCATAAAATGTTAGTATAGCAACAACGTTGTTTCACAGTGTTTGGGTTTTTTCAAGTTTTCCTAAACCTGCGTTTTTTTTTTTTTAAGAAACTTCCGCTACACCCATGTCTGAATCCATTTCCTCCAGTTCTATAGTTGCAAAGCAGATCAGTAAACCGTGGTATTTCTCAGGTAATTTTGTATAAATTCTAATTTATAGAAGCGGATCTTTGCCAGCAAGGTGGGGTATAGTTGTCTTGCTGTGATAAGACAGGAAAGCTACTTTAATTAAAACCATTTTCTTTAATCAATGGTTTTGCAGTTTCTCTGTTAATTTTCTTCGCGGTAATTTCTTTAGAAGATAAAGACCTTAATGATAATAGCATCAATAAAATTTTCAGTGTGCTTATTTATAAGAACGATCTCTCTCTCTCTCTCTCTCTTTGTTAGCAAAAAAGAAATAATTATTTTCTATCAGTCAGAGTTGTTATGGTTTGAAATTTAAAAAATTTGAAAGTAAATTTGTTCCTATATTAATGAACCTGTTCTTATTTTGATTAATTACAATGGTCATTGGCATGTTAAATATCTTGTTTCAAATTTATTTAAATAGAATAATCGTGTATTTATTTTACAATCAGATAGTATTTAAATTTCTCCTGCCTTATTTTAGTTCACTTCCATATATGTGTCAGTTGTAGTGACGTGACTACTGTAGGAGCAGAGCTCTAGGGCCCTCAAGACTGTAGGACCTTACTCAAGCTTGTAAAGGGAACATAGGCATGTAGGGCTCCAAACTAACTGTGGAGTGAAGTGAATTACTAAAATATTGTACTTGAGTAGCAAAAAACATATGTCATCATCATTAAGTTTTGCCCAGAGAACTCAAATTCGTAGCTATGGGACTGGTCAATTGTTCTAACTCGGTTAAGAATTTTAAGTAATTTGCTCTTAAAAGCCATTTCTCGAATCACAGTTTATTAAGTACTGTACTTATATAGAATTCTACTTTGAATGGTTATCTTTTCGGATAAATTCAAATGAATCAATAGTTTTCGTAATAATTACAGTCTCGTCCACCTATTCTTTTGTTATTAAACATAATACATTTTTAAAAAATAACTGGAATTCATCCATAGGAGTTGCTCCATTAATAGTCTCCAATTAATCCGCACTCAACAAATATACTTCAAGTTTGTTTTATTTGGCACAGGAGTTAATTCTCCAGAATTCCTCTGATTCGTAAATTCTACGCACAAACTTCTCAATAAAAGAAGATCCTATTTAAGCCTAACTAGTTGTAGATGGACTAAACCACAATACTCATAGCAAACAACTCAAACCAATGAACTTAAGACTTTCTGTCTGACTTACAAATAAGAATCTAACCCATGATGGAATAAACCATGTTCTTTGTTCAACCATGCTCTTATGTGTTATGACCCTACCCGTATACCATTGCTAGAAGCTTTCATAAGTAAATACAAATTGTATGAATAGCATACTTAATTTAAATCATAAGGAGAATGGTTATGTAATAAATATTTTTTTTACAAAATATGTGTAGTTTATTAATTGTTTCTACTCAGTTTATGTTGAAGAAATAATGTTACAGTAGTAATTAAATTGTTTTTTTATTTTATATCAAGTTGAGAAACTTCCATATTTTTATTTTATTTTTCATACTATGGAAAGTCCCTGAAACCTTGCCCCCTCAGGCTTCAGCTCTGCTATTGCCGCCAATGGACAAATGACAATTTTAATTTCACTAGAAATTTAAGTGTTATTTCAGTTTGGGAGTAATTGCATCACAAAATTTCATCTTGAAAAAATATTGTGAAATAAACTAGTTTTGTTCATCAGCTGTTGGTTTAAGGTTTAGTTGTACTATCAGATATCAGTAAATTTACCTACTAATGAATTTCAAAATCAATCAACGCTTCTTTCAATGTGTCCAGTTGAAAAGAAATTTCTTACCATTTTAAAGAGTTAAGTTTACATGGCTTTTCACAATAAAAGTGAACATTGTCAATTTTGTTCTAATTACACAAATTTTGGTCACTAATAATCAGGCTATTGGCATTTATTTCTACAATAGTATATTCTACAATTGTACTAAACCCTTGTGACAATTTCACAATAAAAAATCGAGTGTTTAAATTGATTACCATTATAGAAATTAAACTTGAAAAAAAGGTTGTGAATTAAATTAACTAAAACTGCTTGTAAAAATTTAACCAAACTGATTTTCCAGCCTGGAGAAAAAATAAGACTATTTTTTTATAAATTTATATTTTAATTTTAATAAAATTGTCAATTTTAATTTCCACCCAACCAGGAGCCACTCATCTCACCTTGAAGAGCAAATATAATGAATTACATTTTTTTTTAAAAAGCCGGAGGAACGTTTATTCAAATGTAACCTATATTTTATGAAACAAGTTTAGTGTTTTTCTTCACGCATGTTAGTTCCCACAAATATATTAAAAAAATTCAAATTGGTAATTTTAAAAACAGCCTATTATTGTCCAATACTCTTCTTTTGCTAAATACTGAATATTTGACATTAAAAATTATATATATTACGTTATCCATTGTTTTAACAAGCCGTCTGTTTTAAACAAATCTCAAAACAATTATCAATACTGCTTACTTCTGTTGTTTCAGGGAATTGTAGTTTTTTATATCAAAGAGACTGAAAACATGGATGAGATCAATCATCTCCATTGTAACATTAAAGTGAATAATGAACCCTGATGATTCATCGATTTATTTGTAAAGTCAAATCAAAGAATGGATTTTGTTATATAAAGTAATTGTTAGCTTTTTTCTTTTAACGTTTTCAAAACTGTAAATAATCATTCGTATGTAAATATTTGTTAGTTTCATGAAAATAGATTGGATTAATTCCTAAGGTAAATCTGTTAGTCTTTTATCACATCCATTATATACTGAATGTACCAACAAAAATAGAATATATTGATATATTTTTTATTTAAATCTATACAAACTCTTCAGTAGACTGAAAAGATTATATTGTAATAGCAATGCACCCAGAATTTCGTTAAGGGGGGATAAAGGACATCAACAACAAAGGGGGACATCAACTCGATTGTAATATTCCCCCAAATCAGTCAATTCAAACTTCCAATACTTTAATGCAAACTTGGTTTCACGTTGGGGCACACTATACGTTTTCCAATGAAGGACGACGTGGGAAATTTCTTTTTCTTTATAGGGATAGCCAAAAAGAGGAGCCCAAGCTCCTCCCTTTGGTGTGCCACTGTAATTTAAAAGCTATCTTTATATTTAAATAACCATGGAGAATTTGTATTTCATGACAGTTTTTAATCACATGGATTCTTGTAAAGGTTTTTAACAAATCCAATTGGATTTCTGAGAAGTAGGTCTCTTGATATGAAGATTAGCAACAAGTCGATTGATTAAGCAACCATGGACAGATAGCAAGAGGTGGTGTTTTTGTATCAACTACCTAACTTATATTTATATTCTATGTTGAAGACATTAAAGTGTATAAGTGAATGAATGCCATTCCTACAGAAATACCTTTCAAGACGTACTTGAATTATATGGCATGGGATAGGCATAGTAAAATGTTTTTTACACCGAGTTATAAAATTCGGGTCCCATAAGCTATTAAGTTTAAGTTCTAAGACCAATATTTCCTGAAAAATAAAATAAAAGGAAAGACTGATGAACCCCCTATAATAATATTAGTGAACTACTCAAAACAATTAAAATTTCAACTTAAACATATCTTATGAGTTAGTGTTCAAATAAGGCTAAATATGTCATTGAAAAAAACTGAATACAGCAAGTACAAAATAAATAAATGATTTAAGATATTTTAGAAATGCTACTCCAGAGATCATGCATGAAATATCCAGCAATGGGAACATTGCACTGGAAACAATGTGTTCTTAATTTTAGTACAAAAATTTTGAATCTAAATCATTTGAACTATGATATACTATTTATAACTAGCTTTTACAATTTATTATTTACTCACACAAAACTAGTAAAATTTTCAAAGAGGAAAATTGTTTTTAACTAATTGTACTATATTACATTTAATTCTCTCTAAACAAATTTATAGACTTACCATTAAAAGATTTGTCAGGGGACCTGTAACGACCTTTTGAACTCGCAATCGATGAATCCCTAGATGAAAAGTCTGCATTTTTGTTCAATTTTGTGGGTCTAGAACGACTTCTGTTACTTTTGGTAGACATTCTTCTCTACTCTGTTATTAACAGAGTCACTTTGTTTATGCATAGAAAATAATATCTTTTTAAAAATAAAGTCTATTTTTTTTTTTCAAAATCAATTTGAATGCCTATACTCAACTTTATACAAATTTCAGTAAGCAAAAAGCAAGGTATCAAATAATCATTAAACTAAAGAGCTCTAAAACTATATGGAAATGGGTTTTAATGATACTTTGTACATATTGTTTAATTTTTAACCATCGTTAGTTTTTTCCCTAAACTCTGTTTTACAAAATGAGAATTTGTAATATTGTTAAGATAATTGAAAATCAGTTAAGTTAATTCACACAAAATAGGCTATTAAAAATTGTAATATAATGAACATAGTAGCCTAATATTTAAGAATTCTAAAATAAATATTTTTCGGCATTTCTTAGAGAAAGATCTTGTTGAAAAGGGGGACAAAGTTGGTCGTGTCCACAACATACTTTAAGCTGTACGTGTCCTCTAGGTAGTGCCAAATGATTAGATGAAGTAAAGTAAAGTAATATTAGGGAAGAGGGAAGCTACATTTATTTATTAATATGAACTCAAGTTTAATGCAAATTCCATATTATACCAATAGGAACATGAAAATCAAACTATAGTAGTTTCTAAATGACTTAGTTCATTTAGATTTGACTATTAATCAAATATCCTTGTTTTAGAATTTTCTTTTCATCTTTTACCACTAATCTGTTTTTAGTTAATAATTCTGAAAAAAACTAACTGCTTTATGAATGAAGTAGGAAAGGATCATATGTAGCATAAAAAATGTTTGTTTTTTAAATTTGAACTATATATAAATTTTTAAGTTATTTATTCTTCAAATATAAGTCACATTTTTATAGAAATGTAAGACCTTTACAAGTTTTAAATAAACAAAATTTATATTTTTAATTAAGTTTATTATTTTAATTTTAAGGTAATTGGTCAGATTAACAACTATTTCCTTTTAATGACAGAAGAGGTTTATGAATGATGGTGTCAAAAGGAGAGCAAAAACCACCTGCTGTAAGATATTCAAATGAATCACAGTATCACGTGTACAGGAATGTAAAACTGAAGTACTCTTACTCCTTACCAGGAGCATAAGTAGATATCTAGTAGTTATTCCCACATGTGAAGAATGTTAAGGAAAGATGCATAACATTTTCTTTAAAAAACGATCTGTTGGTCTGGAGTAAGGAAAAATTATAACATAATTTGGTCGGATCATATAGATGAAGCCGCTGCTATTAACTGCAGTTAATTAAAATTTAACATAATATCATGATTGATGTGTATTCCCTAAAATAACAACAACCCAGAAAGGCAACAATTAACCCTAGAAAGGTATTTACCAAGCGTTCACTGACTCTTGCAACCTTACCCAGAAGAGCATAAGACAGTTCAGTCAAAATCCTTATACAAAAAAGATTTGTGTGAAAATGACTCAAAGCTACCTTTTTAGTGTTAAAAATAGTAATATATGGAAAAGAATAGAAAATAACAATAGTCAGAATAAAAGGGAACTCAGATATAAGTGAAGAAAACAGAATGATAATAATAGGTATAAAAAGTTAAAATTGAATAATTTGGCTTAGGAAAAAAATAATTATATTTCATTAAAAGTGTTTACATGGCGCTATGGTATAGAAAAAGCTAATATGTTTAACTCAACTGAAGCACTTTTAGAATATCTATTGTGAATAGCACTATTTGAAATAGAACAAGGAAACACAGATGTTTAGATTTTAATGTATTGAAACCTTTGATAATTGCAAATACCTTAATAGTTTTTAATCATAAAAGCTGTAAAAACCTTAAAAAACCTATTTGTAGGTGGAAGAGTACATTTATATTTAGTAATAGGAAAAACAGCCTGGAAAAAGTGATGTTTACATTAATGTCTTTTCTTGAAATATAGTGAGTTTCTTAAAATGTATACTAAGTTCAAACTATTTCTTAGTTTGTAAATTCACATCCAACTCATTCCCTCTCTCCTCAATATTTCTGAGTATAATTTCACATCTGGACAGATCAAGACAACTATGCTCAATTACATTGAATCAGATAATGCAAGTACTTTGTTATTTATAATTGTATAAATAATACAAATATAATTACAGTGTTCCATAGCAGTCCTAAGTAACAGAATAATTCAGGTGATTTAGAATAATTATGAAATTCTCATAACTGCCATTTGAATTAAAATGTAGCAAAAACACAACATCAACTATTTGTCGGGGGAGTGTCTTAGCCAGATTTTTTTAAAAATCTCTTACGATTCACGCAACCAAAGAAATGTTAGCAATTATTCTGGAATTAGAACAAAGAGATAACAGAAATGTAATGGTCGATACTAAATCCATCAACATTTACATAGCACAACCAGATCTAGGTTTCGAAACCACAAAGGCACCACAGATAAGGACTTTAGTGGTAATATTGACAACCTAAATAGCAAACGGTTGTCAGATTTGGTGCTGGACGGAACACAACATCAGTAGCACCAACATGAGGATAGCTCCACATCAAAACTATTACAAACAACTGATCCAAAAACAGAATGTCCTATCATTTCAAAAAGTAGAAATTTAAAAAAATGACCCGTAATAAAAGATAATTTCAAGAATAAACAAGTACCAGTGGGTAAAACTGTTTCCCCCCCCCCTAAATAAAATTGAACTATCTCTCAGCAATCTTTCAACGTTTTTAGACCAAACTATGTCCACAACCACTTGGGCTTTTAAAAATATTCATATTTTTTTGATAAATATTTATAAGATGTGGTACAACTTTTTTGAGCACAACTAAGATATGGAACCAATTTAAACTTTTTTTCAACGAAGTAAGTAATAACAATAATTTCCTTCCAGAACTGTTGTTACATTTTGGTTTATTTAATTTAATGTTGTAATGTATAATACTTAGTCACATACAATATTGAATCATTAATTAGATTTCCAGTAGATATTAAATCAATCACAAAAGAAACCAAGACTGTTTACCTATTTGCTCAAAGTACAACCCAAATTGGTACTTCTAAGTATTAAAAATAATATTTATTTTTAACACTTTTAATGTTAATAAACTTACCTATAGTAGAACTTACTTATATTTGTTGAGGACGGCCGTTTCGGGAGATGTGTCCCATTGTCAGAAATATAATTAAGCCCTACTATAGGCAAGTTTATAAACATTTAAAAGTGTTAATGATAACTAGTAGCTCATGTGAAGATGGAATCAACAAATATTAATATTTATTTCACGATTGATGCTGTTTTTGCAACAACCATCATATTGAAATATGAGGGGGAAATTTTCTAAAAAATTTTTTATTGTTTATTGAAACATTATTCATTATAAGAAAAAAATTAAAATCACAATTATAACTTTAAATTACTGGGCTTAAATGGGTTAAGAGGTTTCAAGAAGTTGTCCACAATTAAGTCTCAAATGTTTAAATTATTAAAATGTTCTTAGCAAAATATTTGTAATAAATAATAAATGGCTATTTGTGAACAATAGGCATATTGGATAACTCTCAATATTATTGCTGAAGATAATTGATTGAATTTGGAACCCTATTCCAAATGGAATGTAAAAATAAACGAATGTAAGAATGGTTGGTTAATCTTAAAATTACATTGCAATGTTTACCTAAATTTAATTATAAGTTCAATATGTAAAATAAAAACTTAAAACTTTTGAACAACTATAGAAACATGTATACAATTTTTACAACAATGATTCACATATTTAATAAATTAAATTATATTTTAAAAAATCAGAATCTTGATTGCATATTTATGACATGAATTAAACAATAAAATAAGTTGATGGATTAAAACATGGATCAAACAAGGTTTAGCAGGCAAAATAAATTAAATTACTTTATTAAAACAAATGAACATGAAAATAGTGGTGTTAACAGATACAAAAGAAAATTCGATAAGAATTGAAGAAATCTGACAATATGTCCTTATGGACAATTTGAGGTCCCAAACCTAACAGAATGTATACAGGAAGTATCAATTCTAATCCTTAATAAGGTAAGAAATAAAATTACAAGTTATAAAACGCCAAATTAAATGTGCCAAATGATGATTCTATTGTAAAAAAAGTTAAATCAAGGAATTACTATGACCAGGGTAAACATAGTCATGGAAAGATATAGCGAGGATAAACTAATTACAAATGGAAGGCAGCACATACAAATATATAATATATAAAGATATCATATACAATTTATTTCACCAAGAAATTAATATACAAGTATATATAGCACCACAGTGCCACACCCATAATTTCGTTCTTCGGAAGAGGGGGCTAAAGACATCAATAACCGGGAGGGGTTACATCAACTTGGTTGTGATATTCCTCCAAATCAGTCAAGTTACTTCAATGCATTATTTGTTTTACTTTAGGGCACAAACTCAACAACTGTGTATTTTTAAGCGATATTCTTGAAATTTTAATATTGATGCATCTAAATATTATTAATATTCTAATTTGCTAATTAAATAATTGCTGCTAATACTTCAGGTACCAATAAAACTAAAAAATGTATTGAAAACACTTATTTACTGGACAATCCTGGTAGTTGAGTTTATAAATGACATATGAAAACTATTACTTATCCAATAAAGGATTATTATTATTACTAAAACTCGGAGGGACCTTATCGGTGTAGAGCACTTAGCTGCAGCCTTTGTACTCTCTTCCCATCCCTACCACAGGACTAGCTTAGTGGATACCTACCTCTTTGCAGAAATCAAGTACCCACCTGATGCTAGATCTTCTGATATCCTCTGGTGTACATACCTGCCAGCCAAACCACTTTCTCCTTGCAGCTCCCAAAGCAGGACACTCACAGAGTACGTGGATTGGGCTTTCCTCTTGGTCCCATTTTGTATTGGAACCCCCTCAGATTCCCATGGCCTGTAACCAGCTCTACAGTAGCTCTGAGTTGATGTCTACTTAAGGAGAGTAGTTCTTTGCCCCACAAATCTCCTGAGTAACCCCACAGTACCTTGGATTTGTTACACCCCAAGGTTACATTCCATTCTTCCCTGCACAACCTGTCTATATGTGCCGTGATCCTTTTGCGTCCCTCCTGAGGCGGCATGCCCACTGCCCTCAGCAACGGTCCTTGGGTTATACACCCTTGTTTTGCTAAGGCGTCAGCTCTCTCATTCCCTATCCAGCCAGAATGTCCTGGAATCCAGGTTAGGTTGAGTGAATTATACTTACTCAGCTCTGCTAGAGAAGCCATAGTCTCAGCCACCAACCTAGAGCTGGTACTAGCCTTACTTAAAGCCTTCAGAGCTGCCTGACTGTCCGAGCAAATCCAGATGGTCTTGCCCCTCCTGCCAGACCCTATTATTTCCTCAGCACATAGTTTGATCGCGAGCACCTCCCCCTGGAAGACAGAGTTGTAGTCCTCCAGGCGATGACAAAATCTGTCTTGGTGTCTCGGTCCACTAAATCCTGCTCCACTCCTTCCTTCATCTTGGACCCATCGGTGAACCAGATTTCACCATGTCTGGGTCTATACTCCGCCCATGCCTCTCTTGCAGGAATAAGGATTTTGTAGTTTCCTTTTTCCCTTTTAAGAGACAGTATCTTATCCTGAGGTTCTATCCAGAGCTCCTTCAGTGAATCCCCAAATAGCTGTTTATGAAGTTTGCTACTTGTCTTCCACTGCCCGGTACAGCTTAGCCGGTATGCAGTTTTCATTGCCTCCATCCTAATTTGAAGACTCAAGGATGGAAAACCCAACATAATCCTCATGGCCGCACATGGTGTGCTTCTCCTTGTAGCTGTTATGCCTCTAAGGAAGAGCCCCTGCGCGCGGTCCAGCATTCTTTTACTTGTTTCTTTCTGTGCCCTGTCCCACCAGACGATGGAGGCAAAGACCAACCTCGGCACCACAATGGCGGAATAAATCCAGTGCATCTGACGTGAACCCAAACCCCATCACGTGCCTATTGCTCCTCTGCATTGCCAGAACGTAGCTATGGCTTTTTTGCACTTATCCTCCAAGTGCTCACGCCAGAGTAGCTTCCTATCCAGAATAACTTCCAGATATTTAGCGCTCTCAACGTAGCTTATTTTGGTATTACCAACTTCCATCATCTCCAGCGATTTAGTTTTATATCGCCTAGTGAAGATGAGTGCCACATATTTCTCTCCTTGAATGCATAGTGCATTCTCACTGCACCATGCTTCTGTTACCTTGAGTGTCTCTTGAAGCAGGTCTATGAGGACCTCTTCAAATGGTCCCCTAACAAGGATAGCTATGTCATCCGCATATCCTACCACCTTGACACCCATTCCACTGAGTGTCCTTAGTAGGCCGCCCACGACAAGGCTCTACAGCAAAGGGGATAACACTCCACCCTGCGGGCAGCCCACCGAGACCATCCCATTTATCGTGCACCCCATCCAGGATGCAGTACTTATCCGGTTTTCCAAGGAACTCATAATCCAATTTATAATTCCATCAGAAATCTCATGATCCATAGCTGCTCTCTTGATGGCCAGTCTAGAGGTACTATTAAAAGCCCTCTCCACATCAAGAAAAGCCCCAATAAATATCCCCTTGTTGTTGATCTGACCCTTAATAAAGTCTACGACCGACAACAGCGCAGTCTCCATTGACCTACCAGTTCGGTAGACGTGTTGGTCTGATGAAGCGGATACTGCTTCAAAGGTCCCTCCTTCAGAATAGTGGTCCACCAGCCTTTCCAATGTCTTTAACAAGAAAGATGTGAGGCTGATAGGTATGAAGTCCTTTACCTCTGTGTAACCTTTCCTCCCCGGTTTGGGGATAAAGATAACCTTCGTTTTGAGCCACTGCCCGGGCGTGTAACCCAAGGCAACACAGCCTCTGAGTAATATTGTCAGTGGCCCTATTATTTCCTCCAAGCAATTTTGTAGTAGTGCTGGAGTAATATTATCTAATCCAGGCGCTTTAAAAGGCTCAAAAGACAGAATCGCCTCTCTCACCTTTTGCGCTGAGATCACCTGCCCAGCAATATTCCAGTCCGCTCTTAGCCCAGTATGTCGGAGGTTTTGAGCACCGTCCTTACCGGTCTAATATCGGGAAAACTGTTCCTCATAAGCAGACGCAGTGTTTCCTCCGGGGTGTCAGTAAAGCTACCATCAGTCTTCTTGACAAACTTAAGCTCTCCCCTCGGTCCACCTGCTAACACCTTAAACAGTCTAGCAGTGTCACTCAGTGTGCTTGTGTCTGAGCACCACTTTTCCCAAGAAGCACGTTTAACCTCTTTAATAAGATTTTTATAGAGACCCTGGCTGTCTTTATATGCCTGCCAGGTCTCCGCCGTTTTCTTCTTCTTTGCCCTATTAAAGAGCCTTCTAGTCTCTTTCCGTCTTGCCTCTAACTCGCTGTTCCACTTAAGCTTACCACTCCCAGTGTTTATCCGCAAGAGAGGGCAATTTTCCTCAAACGACGTGGAAATTGCAGTCCTGATGTAGGCCTCAGTATTTTCCAGTTCGTTTAATGTACCATATTTACCACGGAAGTCAGACATCCGCCTCCTCATCGAGGATTTAAAACCTTTCCAGTTTGTCCTTCTCGGGTTCCTAAGCCACACCACATGGGGGACAACTCCCCTCATCGTAGCAGTGATGATCCGGTGATCAGACATGGAGGGCTCATCCGAAACCTGCCAGTCATGCACCCACCTTACCATTTGTCTATTACAGAAGGTGATATCTAGAACCTCCAATCTGTTTGAGGTGACAAATGTTGGCTCGGCACCTGTGTTTGAAACCACAAGGTTTTCTTCAATCAAGAAGGATAGGAGCTCCTCGCCTCGCTCATTTGTGTCTGTGCTGCTCCACACCTCATTATGAGCATTGGCATCACAGCCCACTAAGATTCCTATATTCCTCTCCCTGCAGTACCGAACTAACTTACGTAATTCTGCAGGGGGCGATTCTCTATTGTGGGCGCAGTAAGTGGAGGCCACGATGAACTCCCTGCTCCCACTTACCTCGAATTCTAACCACCGCAAGGTCTTTAGTTGAGAATTCTTGAATCAGCGTGGCTTCTAGTCCTCTGACTATCACACATGCTCTGTGCCCCTCATGTTCCATACTTGCGTAGGTGCGCCCAGCTGCAGCCAGACCCCTTATACGGTTCCTGACCAGCCACGGTTCTTGCACCAGCGCAAGCTGGTAATGTGTGCCTCACATTTAAGCACCTGGTTAAGACCACCGAGGCGCTTTTACTGTGGTGCAAGTTGATTTGTAGGATCATTGCTCGAGGGTCAGCCATATCCAACTGACCCCTACGCCTTCTCCTGATTCTCTCTCTCGCCCTTCTCTTCCGGGTCCTTAGAGTTCCACTTAAAATTGACCTCTGCAGTCCCCAGGAAGGCTTTCCCATCTCTTGCCTTTAATAGTCTGGCCGATGCCTCATCCAATCCTAGGCAGAGGAGGCTTGCAGGTCCCCGCTCAATGCACTGTAGGATCTTCCACTTCGAAGTGTCAATTTCTGGGTTTTGCATCCCCATGAGCTTGACCAGCTGAGTGGCCTCCCTTTTTGGTGGTGGTACTAGCACCGTCACTTTCACCCTTTTGATCAGTTCATCAGGCAGGACTAGCCTTTCCTGAGTCCCGTCCTCGAGCTTAACTGACGGTACCACTTCTCTCAGCCATTTTGCCGATTCCTCCTCAGCACAAATAAATGCTGCGACTCCATCCCTTAGGTGAGTGTCTCTGTTGTACCGCGGAACAAAACCTCCACTAGGAGTGTCCAGAATCCGGTCCATGACGGTGCCCTTAAGGTGGTCGAACGCCGCCATCTCCATCCTCACGCCTACACTATCCCCAAAGGTCACAAGAACCCTCGGTAGGTTGGCGGAGATCGACGAGAAAGACGGCCCTCCCGACCCAGCAGGCCTAGACCTCTTGACCTCCGACTCTGGAGTAGGATTAGAAGTACTCCTTTCCTTCCTTTTCCTCTCTCTCTCTTGTCGTACTAAGGTCCTACCTGATCCACTGGCTTCCGGGACGACAGGGCGGGTTCTAGCCCCAGCCTCCGTCAAACCCTTCCGCTGCCCGGACCGGTGTTTCCTCAAAGGGGGTGGCGGTGGTTCTCTGCCCTCCGCCTCCGCCTTCTTTGCTTCCTCATGGTAGGAAAGCCAGAGTGCTTTCCTCCTTTGTGCCCCACTCATTCTTCCTGTTGCCTTCGCAACTGGATTTCCATCTGTCTCTACGGGGGCCGAAGCCACCTCCATAGGAACAGATTTGTCGGTAGGTTCTAAGCCCTGACCAGTTAAATTTATTTTTTCTATCTCTGCCATGTGTGTTCCCACGAGCAGCTAGGGAAATAAAGGTCCGCCGCCGCAGAGCCCCGCTTATGGCGGTAAGGCGACTTGAGTACTCAGGGGTGGCGCCAGGTGCCCCTGAGGCTCCGTTAAAGACCCTCCTTACCTTGAGGGCCACGAATCTACATCGGCACGGATCGCATAACACCTTCCGATCGGGGGTGTAAGTGCCCATCCAGACCACCAACCTGGATGAGGGGTGCTTCTTGGTTGCCGCCCGCAAGGGAAGGGCAGGGCGAGAGCCGGGCAGATAACAACCCTTCAAGTGCTAGGACTGGCCCCTTTTTTTGAGCCGCCTTCATGCACTCACACAATTGCCTGGACTTCCCGTTTATAGGGAGCCACATACGTACAGCTCCGCTCTACCCGTCCCCTACGCCCGGATTAAGCCTCTCCACCACGTCAAGGTCATGCAGCCCATAGGAGAGGCCAATAAAGGATGATGTGCGTAATTTTTTTTATTGAGATCTCCCCCTTGGGTTTGCTACTGTAGCATCAGGACCTTAAAAGTCTGTTAGATTTATAGGCCTAAATTATAGACTGTGAATCATTATATAAAGATTCAAATTGAAAGTCCAAGACATTACCGCATATAGAAGAATGGAATGTGGTTTAGTCCACTATTTTCTTAGAGGAAAAATTATACCATTCAATTACTCACAAACATACATAAATGCAAACAACAAATGTATCATATATCTCAAACCTATTAACACCATACACCATTCCATCTTGTCAATTTCAATTTTGCTATCTATTCCTCAGGAAGTGTCTATGTTCATGTTTTTACACTTTTCAGGTGGGTTGCCATAATATGTTTTGAAGGAGGGGGGTGAGGAGACACCAATCTGGTTAGTCATTATCTAACAACAGATATGGATATGGTGGTTCAGATGAAATTTTAGACTATGTATCTATGTAAGGTATAGATGGCATGTTGAATATATATATATATATATATATATATATATATATATATATATATATATATATATATATATATATATATATATATTAATGGTCAGATATTCCTGAAGAGTATTACACATTCTTATGTTCTGAAGTATTATAGTGAACTGAGAAGAACTCTAAGGCCTCTCGTCCACTGGGAGCGGAAATCTGCGAAAAGTTGCGAAATCAGTTCGTCAGAATTCGACCGAAAACGCACGAACGATTCAAACACGTGACTAGGTGCGGGACCGCGTCCACTGGGCCCGCATCATTCGTCAGTTTTCGTGCATATAGGTGCGAAGTTCAAAGTGATCCCGTTCTGCTGGGATTTTTCGGACGAACAAGTGCGAAGAGTTGTCGTGATCTAGGCCATGCAGACCTACTCGTACCTACAAGTGAGAATGTTGATAGTCAGCAACAAGCATCCACCAGCTCAAGTGCCACTAAAATGTTTAAAAGCCCACCCAAAAAGATAATAAGGTAAAAAAACAAACTGTCAAAGTTTGATGAAAAACTACTCGAAATTGAAAAAAGAGTAAAATACTAGGAAGAAAAAACAGTTCGCACTCAAGATGAAGAATATCAGTTCCTCATGAGTTTATTGCCTCATCTCCATGATATTCCTGAAGCAAGAAAACTGTTCCTGCACAAAAAGATTATGGACGTTGTGATGGATGAATTGCATCAATCTCCGAAAACTTCCTCACATTCTTCGCGGAGATTCCTCCGGGAGCCAGTACAACACGTCTTCCTATTTTCATGATTTTGATCATAGTGGGACCTTCATTTAAATCAATAAACAAGTACTTACATTTTTGTAACACGTTTATCCATACGCAGTAGTATCGTTATTACGTAACTACCCTTGTTTAGTGAGAAATTATTTAAAAAATATAAGGGTAAACAAATTAAAAAAGTTTAGTGTTTTTTGCTATTTCCCCCACTTACCTTAATGTAACAGCCAGCCGTTCTTGTGGAGAGATCGCTGCACGAAAATTACTGAATTTTTCGAGTTTCAAGTAGATGTTGTCAACAATGTATTGAAAAGTGTCCTTTTCATTCGAAAATAGGAGAAGAGATGATTATCATCGATTTGAAGGTCACGCCACAAATGAGAAAATTCCCCAAACTCTTCTCTTTTTACGAAAATTTGATTCACCCACATTTCTCGCCTTCGTCTATATTTCCTTCGTCGATAATAAATCAAAGGTGATAATTCCAATGCTAATTCGTCGTCAGAATCATCATCGAAACTGTTCCGAAGAGCCATCTCGTCTACGCATTCGGACGAACTGAGCAGATCAATGGACGATGGCATTCGACCGATTTCGGACAAAGGGTTTTCGCAAGATTTCGTCGCTTCGCAGTTCGCAGCTTTCCGGTCCCAATGGACGACTAGCTTTAAGATCTCTCTCATGACAAGGCTTTAACACTACAAAGTTTGCCAATACAATTTTGATAAAAGATCATACAAATTCCTATGGTAACAGCTTCTCCCCAAGATTATGTCTCTATAATTTGATTTTTTTACTGCCTAGCCCGATAAAAACATTTTACACAGACAAACTGTATTAGCTGTAGACATTCTCTTTAGAACAACCTCAAACTGTAGTACTAACTTACTTCCAATGAGGTGCTCCCAAATGTACTCAATATAATGACTGAAATTAGGCTAAAAATCTTGTAAATACTATAATAAATTGTTTAATGATAATAATAATAATAATAAGATACAAAATATTATGACAACCTAATTATATTATACAATGATAAGAACACATTTTTATAAAATAATTCACTAATTAAACAATACAAACTTGTAGTTTTTGAGTTGTACATTTTGAGGTTTTTTTAATTACTACTATTGATATGACTTGGCAAAAAAAACACTACTTACTAATATTTTTCAGACACACTTCACACTAGATTGGTGCATTGGTCAATGATGTGAGTCACAAACAAGACTCACAGCATTGAACCAAATGCAATGATTTACTGTGAATATGTTAACGTGTGCAATACAATTTCTTGGTTTTTTATTGTATAAAAAAACTTTTTTTTTAAATTTTTATTTTTACATTTTTTTTGTCAAAACTTACATAAGTAATTCAACAAACCTTTGAAATAATCAAATGATAATTCATAGAGCCAATAAAATTATATATATTTATAAATAATTAGGGAGTACTACCCAACCAAGTAAACATTGTGCCCGAAGAGGGGAGTACTTACAGCAGAGTAACAGTAAATCACATATTTTCTACTCATAATGTTTGCTTGATCTAGTAGTGGTTTCACAAAAACATACTCGATTTAAATAAATAAAACTACTATACCACAAATAACTTTTTTCTTTATTTAAAACCTTATGTACATTTCAATTGCATAGCAATCATCCTCAGAGGTAATTTACAATAAAAATATAATAATGTTGGTATAACAATATCGGTAGTCGCACATCAATAAAGGTTAGTTTAGGTTACGTTTTTTTAAAGTATATTTAAAAAAAACGGCACCAGCGACAAAAAATAATGTTGGATTCATGTCTAGGACGTAAAACTACATAAGGAAAGTGAAAAAATATCACGAAAATAGCAATAGTCGTGGTAATATAATTACCGTAATTTACAATAAAAATATAATACGTATTTTAATGAAAATAACCTCTGAGGATGATTGAAATGTACATAAGGATTTAAATAAAGGAAAAAGTTATTTCTGGTATAAGAGGTTTCATTAATTTAAATTAAACATTATGCCACAGTTTACTTATAGAATCTCAATACTCCCAACTTAACATTAGAAGAATAAACTGTTGTTTGGGTTTAATACTTTTGCTATAGAGTTCGTAGGTTTGGGAGGCACATGCCCTCTATGCTTCTTTGATTGTCTCTGTTTTCCTTACAAAATCTCAGATGAATCAATTTCAAGAGTCTAAATTGTAATTTCTATCAATTTTTTTCTCTGTACTTTTAAATTTGAAAAATTTTAATTGAAATGCACTTCTTTTGCCAAGTTTGGATCATTCTAATAGTTATTGCTTGCAGATGATATTGAAGAAGAATAAGTGAAAAATTCTCCTAAATATATATATCATCATGCTTCTTACATTTTACTATAAAGCTCTAACTCTACTACTTAGTACTTTTTTATTAGATAGCTTTTAACTATTTTAATTCAAACCTTTAACCACAATTTCTAGAATAAAATATACAGAATTTAATAAATATTTAAAGAAAACTGCATCAATGATATTTTATACCTTAAAAGATTGCTACAAAATATCTTATAGATTAAGTGCATTTAATTTATTTTATTTTTTAAATTGAATATTAAACAAATTTAAAAACTTTCTCATTCTTACAGTTTGGGTTTTCACATTATCTGATTGTTAATAAGTTATCTATTAGTTATACAGAAACTTATTCATTTAGCCATGCACCTTTCTTGCTTATGGATAACTTATAGAAACATTTTGTACTTTATAAGTTTTTAAATCTGTCACTAATTTAAAACAAGTAACATAAAAAATTTTTTAAAGTAAATCCTATTGATATCAAGAAAGAAAAATTTTATCATTGTTTGCTTATTTCCAGTTTGTTTGTTTATTTATTTTATTCATTTTTAACCTTACAGCGCTATTTATGATATTTTGTAGTAGAATGAGGAAAGCCAGTATTTTATTGTAAATCAAACAAAATTATAATGAACGAATAAATTTGACACAGGGAGTGAAATACCAATAAATAAGTGCAAGAAAATAACTGAAAAACACTTTCTATAATAACTATAAACCAGACCACCACCGACATTTCTACAGAACAAGCAAAGTTTAAGAAACTCAATAGTGTAAACCAAAACCATAAAACTTTATCAAGTTATAAGATAACACAACAAATTCAATGAAATAGACATTTTAGGAATTAATAAAACAGTAACGACTGATGAGCAAGCTAGTTCAAGTATATTAGGAGCCCTGCTGAGACAGGTTGATGAGCTATTTGAATTGCTAGACCAAGCAGCTGGAGGGGGGGAGTTGCGGTGCAGCCAATATATACGGAAGTACTAGAATTTTTTGGGAAGAAGGAAAAAATTAAAATTTGCAGTTTCCGGACGTTACTATGTCAGTTTGTTGCTGTACAGCCTAGAGACCAGATGGTTTCTGCAATAATGTTTCTATCATCACATTTATAACATAAGTTACAAATCGTAAATTAGCAATCAGTGCTTCCAATATTTAGAATATGTAACTATAATCATATCGACTTACTATGGTTTTGCTTTCCAAAAATCCAGAGGATCCAAGAAGAATCCAGCACTCGCATTTTGCTATTACTATAGTTATCCAAGAGGTTGTGATTACCACTTGTTAGGTTTTAATTACCAAGCACCCAACAGTCTGTTAATATTCTGTATGGTCCTCCAGCAAATTATTAATTAAAAATATACAATAGTTCATGAAAGCCTCATTTTCTCTAATTCCATGCATGTAGATAAAATATTGCAGAATAAATAACAATCAGTACAATGTAATATAGCAATACTTCATTATTATAAAATCTTTGAGAACACATTGTTTGATTACTACATTAATAACTCAACTATATAAACAGATACTGTAAACAGATAGGATTTTTATTTTATACATAATAAAATTTAATTAAAAAATTGTAGACGAAAGTTCATTGAACGATATGAAATTCAATTTGTTACTGAAACTGTATAGTAGAAAAATGGTACTTTGTTTGAAAATTAAATAATTTTCTAATTGCCAGAATAGATTTAAAACTAACTAAATAATAAAGTATTTGGTTATTTTTTTAAAAACTATTACTAAAATCCAAAATTTCTGTAAAATTATTATGATTATCGTCCAATAAGAATGGTCTAATTTTTCTGTAGCAAGATCTTCCCCCATAGGAAGAATTTTCCAACCCCTACAGCTCCAAATATGTTGAAAAGGAACCAGGAATATTTATCCATCAATGTATAAAGATATTCTGTTCCTTGTTCTTTGTTGAATTTCTAAGCATCATTGCCAGTCTTTTCAGCTAATCCTTAAATGTTCTCTGATTCACTAGACATAAAAATATCTCATACAAATATTTTCATAATATTGGTTTCCATTTTATTAAATTTAAAATTAGTTTTGAAATTTTCATTAATTAGTAATAACAGAAGCAAATAAGTATGAAATTTCAATATTTCATGAGTACATAATTTTGAATTAGTTTGATTTAGCTGCCTGAAGACTTTTGAAGTTTTCGAGTTTTAATCTACTAAACAGTTTCATCAAATGTTAGCAAATATGAATGGAATTGGTGTAATTGAATAGATTGAAGAGCTTTGATAGCAGCTACATACCAGCTGTGAGGATCATTAAGTATCAACATAATAACACTAAATTTACCACATTTATTATTACCTAGAGACAAAGTCTAATCTGTTTGAAGTAGTTTCTCTTACATTTATTGCTAAAACCATGTAAACCCTCTAAATTAGACCTTGAATCCAATAGACAATTTAGTATCACTTTCGACACTGACAAACATATGCGCCATTAGGATTTTTGAAGAGAAACTGTCAGCACTAATGAGGTTTTCCAGAATTGATTAAGAAAGTTCTTGGGAAAAATTCACTGGAAATGATAAATTGATGGCTAAACTCCAACATCACATATTTCAAAATTTTGCCATTTTGAGTTATTGGTATGAAAAGTTTTAGAAAAATTACCTTCATCTAACCTGAGGTAGCTTGTAATTTACAAAAATGTGGAAGTTTGTGATATTTCGTTCCAAAGTTGAAATTTATAACAAAGTTAGATGACACCACTAGAATATTTGTTTGCTCTCCTGAAAAATGGCATTTTTGAAATAATTGTTATTCGAGGTTAGCCACCGAATTAGTGGTTTTGTGCAAGATCATATTACTGAAGTAGATCTCTATCAATGTCACAGAAATGTGTCTATAAGCTATATCGTGCACGAAAAGGATAAAAAATCATGTGTGGAATATAACATAGAACTACTTCAGAAAAATTTCATATAAAATCCATATAGAAAATACGACTACCTCAAGGATCTGAACCTTGATTCTTCCCAATTTTTTTAGATTAGGGTAAGTTTTATTTTATTAACTTAATCTTCTATCACAAAATCATTGAATTTTTCATGTAAGATAAAATTTCTAATTCATATTTACACATGCAGCAATGAATGTAAATGACTCACCAATCAAATACTTTTACATAATGTTTTCATAACAAATTTTTAATCCTGTACTGATATACCTTTCCAAACAGATTTTATTGTAAGATAAGTAAATAATAATGATAAATAATACAGAAAACATCAACAATTTTAATAGGCTATCAATTGTTAACTATATAAACACTTGAGAAGTGATGTACTTTGTTTTATAGTTGAATACATGCATTTAATATTTGACTGATTTTTAAAATTATAACTAGAGTATTGAATTTTGAATAGAAATGAATGGAAAATAATTGATAAACTTCAACAATTTTATGAACTAAGGCACAGTTTTTGTACAGACAGGCCTGACAAAGTCTTACTTTATTGTTGCATGCTCAAATTGGTTCTAAGGGGCGTGTTTTTTAAGTAAGAACCGTTTTGCCACACCGTGGCTGCAGCGCTGCGGTCAGCGTTTTGCGCATGCGCACTGGGTATCTACATCTGTTGTCTACCCACTGACGCCATTACAGTCTGATTCTTCCTTGTTTACGTTGTGTACTGAGTGTTTAAGATGCCTCCGATGGGTCCCGCCGACTGTGAAGTACGAGCTGTAATAAGATTTTTTAGTGCTAAAGGCCTAAAAGCTACCGAAATTCATCGTGAGATCTGTGCAGTTTACGGAGAAAACATTATGAGTGATAGAATGGTAAGAAAGTGGGTGAGATCATTTAAAGGTGGCCGCACAAATGTGCACGATGAACAACGGAGCGGGCGTCCTTCAGTCGTTAATGAAAGTTTGGTGCAGAAACTGGCCAATACGGTCAGACAAAACAGGCGCTTTACGATTTCCTCCTTGTGGGATGACTTTCCTGGTGTTTCTCATAGTGCTTTGTATGGCATTGTGAACGAGCACTTGAATTACAGAAAATTGTACTCACGTTAGGTACCGAAAATGTTGACGGATGTGCACAAAATGTTTAGGCAGTGCATTGACTTTCTTTGAGCGGTACCACAACGACGGTGATAATTTCTTAAGCCAAATGGTTATGGGCGATGAAACATGGGTGGCCTATGTCACACCAGAATCAAAGCAGTCCATGAAATGGCAGCATTCAAATTCACCCAGAAAAGTGAAGTTTAAGCAAACAATTTCTGCCCGAAAAATCATGTGCACAGTTTTTTGGGACAGAAAAGGAGTATTGCTTGTGGAATTTCTGCCTCGTAATGAGACAATCTATGCAGCAAGTTACTGTAAGACATTGCACAATCTACGCCGTTTAATTCAGAACAAAAGACGTGGCAAGTTGAGCAAGGGCATTGTTTTGCTGCAAGACAATGCCCGTCCGCATGTGGCGAATCAGGCCAAAGATCTCATCACTTCTTTTCGATGGGAAACTCTAGATAATCCTCCGTACAGCCCTGATCTGGAGCCCAGTGACTACCATCTGTTCCTGCACTTGAAGAAACATCCGGGTGGTCAGCGTCTTCAAGATGATGACGAAGTCAAAACAGTGGTGATGCAGTGGTTAACAAGTCAGGCGGCAGACTTCTATGAGAAGGGTATTCAAAAACTGGTACAACGTTATGACAAGTGCCACAATATTGCCGGAAATTATGTAGAAAAGTAGATTAAGGTACAGGCTTTCATGTAAAAATAAAATTATTGAGATACCTTAGCCATCTTTTTTTAATTTCAAAACGGTACTTACTTAAAAAACACGCCTCGTATTAATGTCTCATGCCTATGTCTCACCACCATACATCATTTTTCAGGTCATAAAAGGAAATTCTCCAGGTTATTCTTATGTCAACAAAATCAAGATAAAAACTTTCAAAAACTGTTTTATTGTAATCTAGTCTGTGTTGGTAATTTGGAAAATGTGCACATTGATTCCCCTTGAAAAGAGAAGAATCAAGAAGAGAGAGGTTATGAGAGGCCCCAGCAAAAATACAAGTCTTGCAAAAGCCTAACCCTACTCACTTTTCACAACATCCACCAAATCCCCACTTGATTTTATTACCTCTCTTCTGTTTTAATCGAAATCATTTTTAAATATCGAATATACTAAATCTAAAGAGCTATTAAGAGCATGACAGTCTATTATTTAATGATGCTGGGAGCTACTTTAAAGAAATAAGTTTTAATAATTTTGTGTGAGAAAAATTAGAAAATAAGTCATTTTTTATAAAAAAAAATAGAAAGGGTTATCTAGAAAATGAGTCAAATATTAATTTAAAAAATAATATTTATTAACTAATTATTTACAACTTAATGGGGTTTTCAACTGAGTATTTTTAATGATTTAAAGTAAAAACAATAGAGACAATTGATAAAATATTTCATGTTACTTTTCAATTCAATATATTAACATAAAAGAATAAATAAATACAATATATATGAGTTTTTTCATCTTTTTAACCTTCAAAATAATAATTTTTCATTTTTAATAGTGGTTATCTATATAGATGCCCTATGCTATTAGTTTACTTGGTCCCATGTACTATCTAGTTCTAAAAAAACTTTTAATTACGGTAATTTTAAAACATCATTTTTTTATACTTAGCTCCAGATGAATATTGTAACTTTTTAAACCTATGGTAACTATATATAATATTCAAATACAGTTGAACTTGGTTATAATGTCCTTTAATATAATGTCACCTCAGCTATAATGTCAGTTTTTGGTATTCCTGTCCTAATACAATGCAATTCTCTTATGAAAAAACTGTTTTTGTGCAAACAAAATTACCTTAACCCAGGGTGTAGTATCAAAATGTGCTATCTTATCTCTCAAGGAATTGAAAATAGAAGACATTAATATGTATTAAAGTATAGTACATTCTTCTCATGTACTATTACATTAGAAGTACTAATTGTTCTCATTCCAAGACTGACATGCAATCGAGTACAATAACATAAAGTGACCAAATTTCTAAAATATCAAAATAGGACAATAACTAATGTCACCTACTTTTTAGACGAAATGAATTCTTTAACCATATACCACTACCCACACAATGTGTATATCTGCCGTCCCATTGATTGTATTCTTGGAAATAACACTACCCTCATAGTACTTTAGATTTCTTAGAAAGGTTTAGCAACCAGACGTAGCATTATAATTCACAAAAGTAGTAGTTTAGTTACTCTACTCAGTTCGCTATTGAATCACATGCTGTACAAGCAAAATTTATTCTCACTTTATCTTTTAACACGTTCAGCACGGCTAGTGTACCGGCACGCTCTGGGTCCCTTACGAGGCACAGAGAGGGTGCCTGTGCGCTCCCAGCTTATTTTTTTAGAGACAGCAAGCTCATCGGCACGCTCACTCCCATTCTAATTGAAACTTCTCTACATGTTTGTATAAAGATTTAATTTTTACGTCAGTACTTCAGAAGAGTTTGGAGAACATTGTGCCTGAGTCGTTTTTAAATCCGACCATCCCAAGTTAACTTTTGATGCTTCAATTAAAACAATGCTTCAGGGAGTTTTATGAACAGATTTAATTTGGTTTAACTTTTATATTTCAATGTTTTTTTTTCATTTTGAACCACTTAATGCGGCAAAATATCTAGTAAAATTAACAATCATAAAAATTAACTAAGCTTTCTGAACTAACGCAAGAATAAACGATAACTGTCCTATTAGAGTGAATGAATTCGAGGTGGGAACAGACTATTGTAAATATGAATCATTGACAAAATGCTTGGACGCCCAGAAACCTAATGTGTCATCATAAGATTATAGTAAACAAATGTCAGCTAATCTCGGCTATAGTCTCGGACATGACATATGTATTATCTATGTCTCCATTTACATTATCGATCTCTATGGCTTTGTGAAACACATGGCACAAACAGAAACAAACATTCCGAGTTAAACATAGAATGTTTATTTTAGTAGTAGGGTCTTTAGTTTTGTATGTAAATTATCTTTCTTTCTCTGTTTTTTTTTATTGTGTTTTATTATTTGTCATACAGTAATTTATCATTTGTATTTATTTTTTTTAATTGTGACCCGATAAATAAAACAATATTTTAGTGTCTAATATACTGTTTTGATGTCCCCAATAAACATGTATATGATGGAAATAAAATTATTGAGATGAAAACAATGGGCTCGATAATTAGATGCTATGACAAGCTATGTAATCTGCATAGCATTCCACTGCCTTCAGAGGTGGAAGTTAACGAAAAACAAACAGTAGTTTGATGAGATCACCAATATCGCCGCCAAGGCTGAAAGTGTTAAACTAAGCATACAGTCGTAGTAATTAACTGTTTTTTTTTTAAATTTGTATTTACTGTTAACATTTACTGCTAATACACTTGTAGTGTTAAGAGACTGTTCACTATCTGTTGAAGAAAAGGGGTCTATTATTAGAGCACATGAAAGTGAGGAAGAGAAGGATGACGTGAATAGAAAATTCAGGCAACTTTACAAAAACCTTATAATAACAAGTTTACTAAAATGAGGACATTTAATAATTTTTGAAGGAAGAAGACACTACATAATGAAAACTCAGAGATGTGAAAAAACTTATTTCGATGGTATGCTTTTAAAATGGTTTAGGTAGTGCAGAACTTTGAGCTTGCCAGTAAGTGGAATGTTGATGAAATCAAAAGCTGAAAAATTTGATAAATTGTTTGGTACTGAATTTGTTTGTTCAAACAAATGGCTTGACTGTTTTAAAGCTTGTATTTCATCTCCTTGAGTAAAATTAACAATGGAGCTAAAAGTGTCAATTCCTCAGTAACTGACATTTGGTCAGGAATTCGAACAAAGTATAAAGACTTATCCAATGGCGCTGAAACTGGTATCTTTTATAGACTAAAATCAGATAAAACTTTAAAATTCAAGAAAGAAAAGTTTGTAGGCTTGAAACTTTCTAAAGATCATAAACACTTTTGTTTGTGCTAACACAATGGGTTTGAAAAAAGGAAACTTTTTGTTATAAGTAAAATATCCACTTTAGGTGTTTTAAAAACTGTCAAAAAAAACTTCCTGTGCACTATTCTACTAATACAAAATCCTGGAAGATTTCTAGCATTTTTGAAGAAAAATTGAGAAAATTGGTTAAAGAACTTTCAGCAAAAAATAGAAATATTTTTGTATTGGTTGACAACTATCTAACCCACCCAAGGGTTAAGTTTATTCAATATTAACCTTGTCTTCCTGTCCGCCAATAGTATGAGAATTCTTACTCATACTAACCTGTGGATCAGGGAACCGCTTGAAGTTTAAAAAACTACTGCGCAAACAACTGTATAAGATTTTGTTACATATGGATTCAACAAACTGTCAAAATTTCTTCATTGAATGGAATTGAATTTTTGTACAAGGTGTGGAAAACACTAACAATGCAAACTACAGCTAACTACTTTGAGAAAGCAAAGTTGACTAGTAATAGCAATGAGTTTAAAGACGAGAATGAAAACGATGAAGACAACATGTCTCTCTCACAGTGTATACAACAATTTTCTACTGCTGATGAGTTTGGAAATGAGCTTAACACACATGCAACAGTGGACGGCCATGTGGAAACATCTGAAATTCTTAGCAATTCTCAGATCGTGGAAACTGTTGAGAGCTCTGCGTTAGAAAATGATATGATGAATTATCAAAACCAGATGAAAAATCTAGCGTTTTGCGTCCTATGGTGCAAGAGGCTATATCAACAGTGATGCCTTTATATCATATTTACCGTTATTGAGAGACACCTGCCAACATTCTGATGGAAGTAGATAATCTCTACAACGTGGCAGAGAAAATTTATTTTGGGAAACAGAGGGCACAGAAAATTACAGACTTTTTTAAATAATAAAAGGAAATAAAATCTTTACAAAATTATTATCTTGTAAAACAATCAATTTACTGTAGGCCTAGTCTGGACAGAATGAGTTTTTAATTTACACCTATTTGTGTATTCTCTATATGTATTATAATACACTATAATACATTTCAATAGGGTACTTTTTAAATGCTGCCTATTGAATGAATCTTTACAATAAACTTTACAATATTTTTCAGTGTTACACGAACAATGAGCTAATTAAAGAATTACCTCCGTCCAAGATTCTGATGTAGTGTTACTCGGATGTAACATCATAAATTATAAGGCCTGTTCTACATTGATAGAATCGGCTTCAACTGCATTCTGTGACTCTTGAATTTGTTTTAATAATTCTAAATCTTCTACCAGGTCGTTTTCAACAACTCTAGCTTTGCAGCAGGCGTATGGACACCTATGAAAACAAAACATTTCAAATAAAAATTTATTTTAGAAGTTAAATGTAATCAAGTCTTAGTTTTAGATTTAAAAGATCATCATATCAGTTTTAACTTATATTACTGCAAATAAAATTATGACAAAAATACTAACCCTTTATTTATATTTATATATATATAGATAGATTTTTTGGACTAGGAGACTGACAGACTTACCTTGGTAAGAGTCCACTCTGTAGTCTTGAAATAGAAACACATAAAAGCACTTAAACAATGATATATTTCAACCACACAGTGGTCTTTGTCAATCGAAGAGAAAACACAAAAATAAATATGAGAGAATGAAAAATAATTGTCATTGGACATGTAATTGGACAATTATTTCATTCTCTCATATTTATTTTTGTGTTTTCTCTTCGATTGACAAAGACCACTGTGTGGTTGAAATATATCATTGTTTAAGTGCTTTTATGTGTTTCTATTTCAAGACTACAGAGTGGACTCTTACCAAAGTAAGTCTGTCAGTCTCCTAGTCCAAAAAATCTAAATAATCTTTACCAACCAAAACTAACCTAAATATATATATATATATATATATATATATATATATATATATATATATATATAGAGAGAGAGAGAGAGAGAGAGAGAGAGAGAGAGAGAGAAAGAGAGAGAGAGAGAGAGATTTTTTGGACTAGGAGACTGACAGACTTACCTTGGTAAGAGTCCACTCTGTAGTCTTGAAATAGAAACACATAAAAGCACTTAACCAATGATATATTTCAACCACACAGTGGTCTTTGTCAATCAAAGTGAAAACACAAAAAGAAATATGAGATAATGAAATAAAATAAATATAAGTTGTAATCACGGATTATGTAGAAATCAGATGTCACAGATGCACAGATTAAAGATATATGTATTGTTTTCATGAGCATATGAGTGGTTATAGTTTATATAAGTCTGTCAGGGGAAAAGAGATTGGAGACGTCTGATGAGGCTTGTTCGAATCAGCGCTTGAAGTTTGAACGTGTTACTTTGATCTATTTATTAAATCGCTCAGCTGTGCCTGGACAGTAATGGTTACGTGATTTCTGACCCACTAATCGATATATTGACCAAGTATTGATTTTCTTGGTGGCATCTCTGACCCCCCCTCCTTTATCTAGTATTTCCGTGGCTACTCTAGTCTGTCGTCTTGGAGCCTTCGTGCTGTTACAAGCCTTAATGAAGAGCTTGTTCACAAAGTTTCACCACGCGTGTAAAGTGCCGGTTTTGACTGTAAACCTAGTACAAGTTTCAAGAACTATTCGTGTTAAAGTGTGTGTTCGTGTAAACACGGTTTTATATGCGTTATTTCCTATTATTGACTTTAAGTTACGGTCGCCGGTTCGTAAGACTCTTTGTTCCGTTACGTGCCATAGTATATGTAAATGACTGTATGCAATTTAAATGTAACACTTAAGTCAAACCGCAACGTTATCCTCGCCAGTTATCATGCTTTAGAACGACGTTTAAGTTGTCAGCCGGAGGTCGCTCGACAATATCATCAATTCATGACAGAATATATGACTCTGGGTCATATGTACCCCGCACTTAATACTTCTAACTATTTGATCTCACATCATTGTGTTTTTAAGACCACCAGTTCTACTACTAAGTTACGAGTAGTATTCAACGCATCCTCGCCTGATTGTAGTGCGAATTCTTTAAATCAGCAATTGCTTTCCGGTCCTAAACTTCAGAAGGACCTGTCTAACGCCATCATTTCGTTTCGCCTGTATGTTCACGCCGTTTGTGCTGATCTTAAAATGATGTACCAACAAATTGCCGTGCGCCCAGCTGATCACTGTCACTAGCACATACTATACCGACCGACGCCTCAATCTCCGCTGGTGGAATACGAGTTAGCTACTGTCACGTACGGACTAACCCCGTCTGCGTACTTAGCGTTGCGGACACTTGAACAACTCGTAAAGGACGAAGGTAGCCAATACCCTGCTGCATCGCAAGCAATACTTCAGCAGACTTATGTTGATGATGTTGTCACTGGCGCCGATACGCCCGAAGATGCCAAGGAATTGATACAGCAGCTCATTAACATTTTCGCACTCGCCGGCCTGGAACTCAGGAAATGGTCATCAAGTGATTCTGCACTATTGTCAACGCTACCTTCCGCTCATCTGGAGAACCCGCTACTGTTCCAGGACGATTCTACCGCCATCAAAATACTGGGACTGCAATGGAATCCTGCCTCGGACTCGTTTTCCTACCAGAGTCAGAATTTCGTTTTGGTGCCGACGAAACGCACCATACTATCTTATGTCGCTTGGACTTTCGACCCGCTTTGCTTCTTAACGCCTATTACTTTCTGGATCAAATTCTTTCTTAAACGTTTGTGGCTCGAAAAGTTATCTTGGGATCAAACTTTGCCAGCCTCGCTTCTAAATCAATGGGACAGCTTCATTGTCCAATTCGCCAGTTTGTCTTCTATCCAAATACCTCGACACGTCGGCACACGAGCTGCCAAGCATCACCTGTTAGGGTTTTGCGATGGTTCCGAAGCTGGGTACGCAGCAGCTATATATTTGAGAACCGAATGGAATGGAGACGTTACCGTTAGCATTCTGAAGGCTAAGAGCAGGGTAGCTTTCAGTTAAACCGATCACCATACCTCGCATGGAGCTTTGTGGTGCAGTCTTGCTGGCCAAACTCTATAAGTCCGTTCAGCCCGTTTTGGATTTTGTATCTGACGCCGAGAAGTTTTTCTTCACCGATTCTGAAATTGTGTTGTATTGGATCAACACTCCGCCTTATTTATTGAAGACTTTTGCTGCCAACCGCGTTACTGAAATCGTTTCAAATACCTCCATGGAACGTTGGTTCCATGTCTTGACTGCTGATAACCCCGCGGACGTTGCTTCCCGTGGGTGTCTGCCTAATCAGCTTGCTGAACATCCGCTGAGGTGGCACGGCCCACCATGGGCGCTACAATGTCCTACTGCGTGGCATTTGTCTAAGCCAACCAGCCTTAACCCGGACCAGACCGAACATAAATCTGAACCTAGACTTCTATGTACGGCCGTTCAAGAGCCTAATTGACTATTGACAACTATAGAACAACATTCGAACTTAACTACTCTTCACCATATTTTCGCTTACGTCCTGCGGTTCGTGAACAATTCCCGTCTTAAAGGCCAGACTACTAACCACGGTCATAACACCCGCTACAAGGCCAAAGTCGCCTTGAGTAAAACTTCATTTACTACGCCTTCGGTGCAGGAGTTGAGTAACGCCAGAGATCTCTACGTCAAGCTCATACAAGAGCTGGCCTTCAGCGCAACATTGCAACGGCTCCGTCGTGGCGCTCAAATCATCGATCCACTCCGCAGCCTAACGCCATTTGTCGACGCCCAGGGCTTACTCAGGGTGGGCGGAAGACTTAATCATTCTGACATGTCGTATGAATCTAAGCACCCCATTCTGCTTCCTAAACATCATCAGTACGTCAACTTGATCTGCGATCATTACCACAAGTTAGCCTTACATGCCGGACCGCGCACCACTCAAGCGCTGATTAACGGCGAATTTTGGATTATTGCGTTACGCTCCTTACTTCGACAACGCATTCATGCGTGCATGCGGTGTTTCCGTTTGCAATCTAAGCCTCGTCCACCTATGATGGCTGCTTTACCATCATCTAGAGTCACTCCATCACCGCCTTTCTGCAGGGTGGGAATTGATTTCGCTGGACCCTTTGACACAAAGGCAAATCATTTGCGTACCTCGAAGCTTTTAAAATCTTATCTTTGTCTATTTGTCTGCATGACTACTAAGGCTGTGCACTTGGAAATGGTATCCGACCTATCCACTGATGCTTTTCTCGCAGCTTTACACCGATTCACGTCAAGACGAAGGCTACCCTCTGATATTTATTCTGACAACAGCACGAATTTTATTGGAGCCGCGAACCGCCTGAGCGAGGTCTATTAACTGCTTGACCACTCGAAATCGCTTATCAAGCGCAAACTCGCCGACCAACGCATTGAATGGCACTTCAACCCTCCAGCCGCACCACATTTCGGCGGACTTTGGGAGGCTGCCGTCAAATCCGCTAAAGGACTTCTGCACCGCACGATTGGTAATACGGTATTAAACCCTGAGGAATTGTCTACTTTGTTTACCTGGATAGAGGCTATTCTTAACAGTCGCCCTATTTTCGAGGTTTCGCCTGACCCCAGCGAAGGATCGTCTTTCCTCACTCCCGGACATTTTCTTATTGGACGTCCGCTCCTTGCACTTCCGGAGAGATGTTACCCCAAACCGCCTCTTAAATCTCGTTGGTCCATGATTCAGCAAATGACCAACCGTTTCTGGAAGACTTGGTCTACTCAGTACCTGCATTCGCAGATTCAACGCCGCAAGTGGCACAAGAACTCCTCACCTCTTCAGGAGGATCAACTCGTCTTTATCACTGGAGAGCATCCGAGCCCCCTTCATTGGCCTATGGGTCGGATCATACGTCTACATCCTGGACACGACCAAGTATCCCGTGTAGCTACTGTCAAAACCTCGCACGGCCAGCTGAAGCGACCTGTGCACAAGCTTGTTGGCTTTCCGCTGCAGCATTGAGTTTTCACCTTTGGTTTTCTTCGGCACTCTTGCCCCTTTTGTTTCTCTTGTTTTTTTTCGTTTTCCCCGGCCATGTTCTTCGGCACCCTCGGTTTCCGGTGCTTTAATGGTTCTTCGCCCGCTACCCACCTGGCGGATTAAAAACATTCGTTTTGGTGGGCGGTATGTTCGAGTCAGCGCTCGAAGTTTGAACGTGTTACTTTGATCTATTTATTAAATCGCTCAGCTGTGCCTGGACAGTAATGGTCACGCGATTTCTGACCCACTAATCGATATATTGACCAAGTATTGATTTTCTTGGTGGCATCTCTGACCCCCCTCCCTTATCTAGTATTTCCGTGGCTACTCTAGTCTGTCGTCTTGGAGCCTTCGTGCTGTTACAAGCCTTAATGAAGATCTTGTTCGCAAAGTTTCACCACGCGTGTAAAGTGCCGGTTTTGACCGTAAACCTCGTACAAGTTTCAAGAACTATTCGTGTTAAAGTGTGTGTTCGTGTAAACGCGGTTTTATATGCGTTATTTAATATTATTGACTTTTAAGTTACGGTCGCCGGTTCGTAAGACTCTTTGTTCTGTTACGCGCCATAGTTTATGTAAATGACTTTATGCAATTTAAATGCAGCCAATTTATTTACCCATTTAAGTTTTAGTTTACCCTTCGCCTGGATCTGCAGCCTACGAACTGGGTACCCAGGATTTCTACCACTACGAGAATCTACGTACGCTTCCATTTTACCCATTCTTTCTTCACGAGGGTAAGTGCTGCCTAAGCTTAATTACTTATTATTTATTTATGTGTTTAAACTCAGTGCGAATTATCCTATGTTATTAAATGTGTTTGTCGGAACTATTGCTTTCAAACTTTCGTAATTGCGTGCTTAGAGATTAAAGTAAGACGCATTTGGCCGCCACTTCATATTACAGAACTTTTCTATTTGATTATTTCGGAACTTTCTCGAACCTCGCTTTCTTCTAAATTTTAGCTAGCGCCAGTTGCTTCAAGGCTATTAGGAAAAAAAGTGAATGGATTTATCTGATGTTGAGGTTAGGGAATTCTCTGAACGTGGTATACCACTGGTATGAGAGTTCCCATTTTCTCAGTTCTGAGGGATTGCAATCAGGGGGGAGTGATTTAATTATTTTTGTGGTATAGCAGTCATTAAAAGTTGTGATGTTGTGACTCACAGCATGTTGAGCTGTTGGCCTATCCATATTCATAATTTTAACATCATGTATGTGGCCATTCATTCTGATATTCAGACCATCAGTGGTCAGGCCTATGTACTGGTGCTGTGCTCATGGAAACTATACATATATCTTTAATCTGTGCATGTGACATCTGATTTCTACACAATCTGTGATTACAACTTATATTTATTTTATTTCATTCTCTCATATTTCTTTTTGTGTTTTCTCTTTGATTGATAAAGACCACCGTGTGGTTGAAATATATCATTGGTTAAGTGCTTTTATGTGTTTCTATTTCAAGACTGCAGAGTGGACTCTTACCAAGGTAAGTCTGTCAGTCTCCTAGTCCAAAAAATCTAAATAATCTTTACCAACCAAAACTAACCTAATATATATATATATATATATATATATATATATATATATATATATATAATGAATTCCTATATATATAATCTATATATATAGATTAATGAATCTACAAACAACATACACAGAAGGCATACTATATAAAAACATCATACACACAGATCAAGAGGAAGTGCGTGTAACGTCAACAAATACCAATATCACATACCGAACATCTACACCAGAAAAATATCAGTGATTCGACAATGGTCAAGTGACCGAAAGGTGCCTCATCACTCAATATATATATATATATATATATATATATATATATATATATATATATATATTAAATATGGTGATATGTTTTCTTGTATATATAGTTAATAAATTTAAAATATTTCAAACACAAGAATACTTTTAATGAATATATTTATTCAAAGCTTTTCGCCGATAAAAAAATATTTTCTTGTGTTTGAAATATTTTAAATTTATTAAATATATATATATGAAGTTGATATATTACTATTGTAAATACTTTTATCCACCACTAAATGCAATAATTTTACCTTGTGTGATGAGGCACCTTTCAGTCACTTGACCATTGTCGAATCACTGATCAATCACTTATCAAGAACTATATATATATATATATATATATATATATATATATATATATATATATATATATCAGTGGGAATGGAGACATTATGAGACATGCAGAACTATGAAATATTAATATTTTCTCTGGAGCTGATAATACTAAAATGCTGTCAAGTGTGTGATGAAATATGGAACTATTTACACTATTATGAGTTTGTTTTCAAGAATGTCATTTCTCAGGTAATTTTTATAAAATAATTACTTCTTCCTTTCAGGTAAGTGAAGTATATTATTGTTTAGTAGAACGTTATTTTTTTTCAAGTTTTAGCAATTAATGTAGTTAAATAAATGGACAACTATGGTAAACCTTATCACTTTTTGTGCACTGTAACACACTTTTAAGTTTATTGATTTGTTTAGCTATCTTGTTTGACTAAATGATTTATGGGAAAGAATGAATTGCTGCAGGGTACTAAAAGATGCCTCATTGTGCCCCAATAAAATTGTGCATCTGATCTAAAATGTTTTAAATACATTTCCTTCATGTTTAATCTTTAAATTAAAATGAAAATGTACTTTTGTTAATAATGTAATTACCTAATAAAATGTTCAAACTAGATTTTTCTTTGCTACAGGTTTTCAAAAAAAAACAGAGAAGGGTTCTTTAGTGCTCAAAAAATGAAAGATGGCATAGATTTGGAGGTTAAAGATGGACTTACTATTCCCAGTGCGGTAGAAATGAACCCAGAAGCAACCTAACTTTACTTTTGTTTGATAACCATGGAAGTAATTTGCCAATGGCTTTTAAATATTCATTTGAATATGTAGATGTTACAAAACATGGGTTAACTATTCTGACTCTTCCTCTTCATTGCTCTGACAAAATGCAACCCATGGATATCGCAGTATTTTCCCTATTTAAATCATATTACACTCTGCTGTAAAATCATTATTAGATGCTCAGCCTGGAGATCCTCTCAATGTATATATAAATGCAGGTTGTGTTTGAACTGCTTAGTTGAGGTCTGATACCTAAAAATATTAATTCTGGTTTTTATAAAAAAATGGAATTTTTCCCTTTGATAGAGATATTTATAGATGCTCATTTTCTACCAAGCAGTATCACAGTCAAGCCTGCTCCAGAAAACCCTAGTTTAGATTCAACGATTTCAAGAAGTGTTATTGATGATATTTCACAGAAACTTCCATCCACATCTTCTGCAATAAAGAAAATTTCACTTTTAAATGTTAGCAGCCAATATGGGGAATTATTAGTGGTGCAGAAACCATTCTTAATCCACATATACTCAAGGGCTAATTGGGATAGAAAAAGAGGTAAGTGCAACAGACCCTTTAAAAAAAGCGACATTGTGACACAAGCTAAAATATTAGAGAAAAATTAAGCAAAAGTCGAGGAAAATTAAAGCTTTTCTATTTAGTTTTGATACATCTATGAATGAACACTTCTCGGATTTGGAGCAACCATAAAGGTTTTAGGGAACTGAAGGAAAGGGACTTTGTGTTAATTAAAATTTGAACTAAACATTACCTATTGTGTCACAAAATTGCTCTGCAAGAAATCAGATGATAAATTTTAAATTAGCTATTTAAAGCAGGCAATGAAGTTAAATTAATTCAAATACAAGATATTCCAAAAAGCAGTTGCTTTACATGGTATAAAAGTGATGACGCCGCTAAAATATAATGGCCAAACAAAGGGACTAAATAGTCATTCAAAATTTGATATTATTTAAAATCCTTAAATATCAGTAATTTTTTAAATATTTTACTTTGTTTCATAATTTGTTTAAGCAGATATTTTTTTAGTATTTCATTTGTCTGCTTCATACAAAGGCCACAATCATTTCAAATTATATTAATGTTAGTTGATTATTATTATTTTCTGTATTTACATTACCATTTATAACAATAGTCGCTTTAATGGTAATTTTTAGGTATAAGGTTTTTAATGTCTTATGGTTAGCCTATTTTATTTATAATTCATATATATAATTTCGTAACCCTAATTTTGAGAGAAAAATTGTGGGAGCTTGGAAGGTTGTACAGAGCTGGGAGATGGTTCTAATTAAAGATATTGACACGAAGGAGCGGGGGGGGGGAATATAAATTGTTCTCAATTTACAATATTTATAGAGTTTTGAAAGACTTAAAATTTCCATAAGAAATACATTGCTATTAAAAACAGCTGAGTATGATTTTCAAATACTTCAGCAGAGAAACAAATATTATATTAAAAACAGCTGAGTACAAATATTTTAACAGTATTAAAGGTTAATTAAAAATATAAACTTGGGATCAGGATTAATGAAGTAAATCTTATCTAGATCTTATACTAGATATGTTTTACAAGTGTATTAAATTAGAAATAATCACTGGTTCTAGAAAAGGAAACATCATATTTTTACCGATAATTAAATTAAGATCCTAACATGCCATTTCAAATGAAAAGGAACCAACTTCCTTGAAGACTTACATTTTAAATTACTACAAGTAAAGCTTCAATCGCCAAAACCTGTTTTTACACATGGTCAACTTTATGTTGTACTAAGTCGAGTAAAATCTCAAGATGGGTTAAAAAAACATTGAAAATACGATTGGTCAAAAAATTCAAACTGAAAACGCATTTACAAAAAATATAGTTTATGAGGAGATTTTGTTAAAAAAAATTTGAATTATATTAAATTAGTTTGTAAAAAATAAAATGACTATACAAAAGTTTAAAATTTGTTTCAATATGAATAGGAGCATTTGCTCCTACAAGCTCCTGGTACCCCTATAAAGACAATATTTATTCTAAAAGAATTTAAATCAACAAATAACATTTAATTAACTATTACTACAGTTATACAGTTGTAAAATTCTTAATATTGTAAAAAATTTAAACTTATATTTATACAATATTATATTCTGTCTCACTGTATCAATTTCTGTGTCTCAATATGTCCTTACAAGGGGAACAATAACATAATGGTAACAATTTTTTAATCGCTTTGTATAAACATTTTTGAACATGTTAATAATTATTAAAGTACAAAAACAAATAGATTTCTATTTGCACTACTTAAAAAATGTTTATACTGAACATTTAAAAAAAAATTAACATTTTGGTGTCTCATAGTTCCCCTACTAATTCACTCCTCTGAAGTTTCATAATATGGTACAGTTAAGTGTGTGTATATATATATATATATATATATATATATATATATATATATATATATATATATATATAATAAATTAAAAATATTTCAAAAACAAGAATACTTTTAATGAATATATTTATTCAAAGCTTTTTGCCGATAAAATAGTACCAGCATCTTCAGGAAAATAATTATCTAATCTGAATAGATAATAATCTTCAGATTAGATAATTATTTTCCTGAAGATGCTGGTACTATTTTTTCGGCAAAAAGCTTTGAATAAATATATTCATTAAAAGTATTCTTGTTTTTGAAATATTTTTAATTTATTAACTATATTACAAGAAAACATATCACCATATTTAATATATTTATTATATATATACAGTTATTATTATTTGTAATATATATAAAATATGTTTTCTTGTATAATAATTAAAAACAACTACGGTTATTCAAATACAAGAATATTTATTACTTTATATTCAAAGCTTTTCATTCCTGATGATGGTAGTACTGTTAGCAACGAAAAGCTTTGAACTGTAAATTCAATTATAATTCTCGTATTTGTATTTAGACTTTTGTTCTTTATTAATACACAAGAAAACATACTGTGATATATATATATATATATATATATATATATATATATATATATATATATATTCTTGATATTTAACGTTAAGACACAAACCTTAACATTTTCTTTCCCCTCAACATACTGATAACTGCCACTCGATCATAATAATGTCCACAATTTTTATTCTTCATTGGATGTTGCATGATTTGTCTGGTAAAAGGATCTTTGAATGAAATTTGGACTTGTGTTCCAACTAAATCTTCTTCTTCTACTTCGTCCACTTCTTCGTCTGTTTCCATTCCCATGACTACATTAAAATATTTAAGCTATAATGCATGATGGTTGCTATAGAAATATTATCTATTTTTTAATGCATAACACAGACAATTTTATCAATAATGATAACAAAATTAGGATATAACATTTTTTAGGAAAAACATTTTTCAAAAAAATAATATATTATAAATACTATTACTATTAAATGAAAAGAGAAGTATAATGATAGAATATAAGTTACATGTTAAGAGGAGAATTTAGTAGATTCCCCTAATATTAGCTCCTGTACACTATAATACAACTGCACAAAATTACTAGAGTGGAATTAAAATTACAGTTTGGTTTAGCAGCTTGAAGTAATTTCTTTTTAACAGTAAATTATTCAATTCTGTCTGTAAAACTTTTAGACAATGTTATGGTTTTCATTTTATTTTATTTAATTTTTCTGTTTATTTTTATGCCGATATTCTATTTTTAAATAAATTCAGGACACTTCAAACAGTTCTTTGAAGAGAAATATGTTATAATAGATTTTGTAATTAGTTTAAGCAACCTTATGCTTAAACTACTAAAACTCTTTCAATTCAGACAAAATAATTTTTTCCACAACTAAGTGCAATAATTTTACCTTATGTGATAAGGCACCTTTCGGTCACTTGACCATTGTCGAATCACTGATTATTTTTCTCTATTTTTCTGATGTGAATGTTCGGTCCGTGATGTTGGTATTTGTTGACGGCATACATATTTCTTCTTGAACCTCGTGTATAATGTTTTTACATAGTAAATTGTCTGCATATGTTGTCTGTAGGTTCATTAAATTGTTGTGTATGTTTTTATAAATGTGTTTATTTTCTAATGAATTTTGTTCTATTGGGTTATTATGTATTTCGAATATGGTTAGGTTATTTTCGTAATTTGTTATTTCATGTTTATGTGATATTAGGTGTGCTGCAACATTTGATGTTTTTGTATTTTTATTTTTGAATGCTCTGTAATGTTCTTTAAATCTTATTTTAAATGATCTGGTTGTTTAAAATGCATTGCAGTCATTACATGTAATTTTGTAAATTCCTGATAGGATATGTTTTTCTGTATTTGTTTTGTGATTTGTGTTATTAAGATATTTTATTAATTTGTTATTTGGTTTGTATGTTGGAGTGTAGTATTCTTTGTTGTATATATTTGTTAATTTTTCTATTTTGTTATAGGTGTATTTATATTTAAGGTAGATTTTATCATTTTTTATTATTTTTGTGTTCAGGTTGTAGTGTTGTGTTGAGGTTAGGTTTTTTGTAAATTTATTGTATATGTTTTTATAAGGTTTTTGTTGTATCCATTTTCTATTGTTATTTTTTGTAATGTTATCTATTTCTTCATATAATTTTTGTTTGTTATCTTGTGTGTATTTTATTGCTTTATTTATCATGTTACTGTGAGTGCTAATTTTGTGTGTCCAGGGGTGGTTAGATTTGTAATGTATTGTGGTGTTGTTGGAAGTTGGTTTTCTGTGTACTGTAATTTCTATTTTATTATTATTTATATTTAATTTAATGTCAAGATAGTTAATTGTTCTGTTTGTTTCTGTTTTTGGCTGTGAATTGTATGTTTTTGTTTATGTATTTAATTTGTTTAGTATTATGATGTGTTCGTTGTGAATGGTAGGTTGGTATATTACAAGTATATCGTCTACGTACCTTGTCCATAGTAAAATATTATGTGTATTTAATATAGGTTTGATTATTATTTGTCAAAGTGTTGTAGATATATTTCTGACATGATTGATGATATGGGTGATCCCATGGGGAGTCCAGTTGTTTGTTTATAGTATTCATTGTTAAATTGGAAGTAATTTTGGTTACATATGTGTTTGGCTAGTGTAATGATACTATTTATTGTGTTTTCTTTTTCGTTATTGTGTATTAGTTTGTTTTTTATTATTTCTATGGTTTCTTCTATTGGGATACTAGGGTATATGTTGGTTATGTCATAACTAATTATTTTTGTGTTGCTGTTTGTTTCTATGTTTATTATTTTATTAATTAATTTGTATCCATTTTTTATATTGAATGTGTTGTTAATATGTATTTAAGATCTTATTAAAATATACAAAACAATTTAATGAACCTACAGACAACATATGAAGATGACGTACTATTCAAAAACATTATACATGTGGCTCAAGAAGAAACATGTATGATGTCAACAAATACCAACATGACGGACCAAACATACACACCAGAAAAATAGAGAAAATTAATTTAGTGATTCGACAATGGTCAAGTGACCGAAAGGTGCCTCATCACATAAGGTAAAATCAGTGCATCTAGTGGTGGAAAAAATTATTTAGAAGTAATAATAATAATTATATATATATATATATATATATATAATTATATATATAATTATATATAATTATATATAATTATATATATAATTATATATATATATATATATATATATATATATATATATATATATATATATATATATATATATATAGGTTAGTTCTAGTAGAGCTTAAAGCTTATTTAGGAATTTTTGGACAAGATAGGAGACTGACAGACTTATCTAATGGCAACAGTCCAAAACTGCAATCTCTGGGAAATAAAGAGAGTCTTTTCTTTTTCTCTTTTTTGATTGATAAAGATCATTTTGATCGAAATATTTCAATAGTGTGATAAGTTTTTTATATTTATCTATTTATTTATGTCCAAGAGATTGCAGTTTTGGACTATTGCCATTAGGTAAGTCTGTCAGTCTCCTATCTAGTCCAAAAATTCCTATATATATATTGTAACATTTATAGAATGGGCTATATAATGTTCTTTAAGAATTGGAAAAATAAATTAGAAATAACTCACACAAAATTTAAAAAGAAATTCATTAAAAGATTGGTTAGGTTAAATTGAAACTAAATTTAGGTAAAAGCCTAGAAATGTAAACAAGGTATTTGAACTGTAAAATCCATGAGGAAATTTGTTATATCAAATAACCTAACAAATAAATTAAAAACAAGATAATCTAATAATAATAATTATATTTAAACAAAATTGTAAATATTAGTAACATAGGGCATAAGTAATTACTTGAAGGAGAAAATGAAATACGATTGTAAACAATGAGATTAGAAAGGTTATGTTTGTATGAATTCAGCTCAAAACACACACATTTCGGAATTATTACAAAAGTAAAACACAAAGACACTTCACACACTAATAATAGTAATTAAATAAACACTGGAGGGTTTGTTAAGGATCGGAAAGTTGAAACAGTAAATGTTAACCAAATTAAAACGCCATTGTGAACAATCTCGTTGTTATAACAGCTGTGAAAGCAAGAAGTAGGTCAGTTGCAGTCGACTCTAGTGAGAAGAAATCGAACTAAATTATAGCAACATGTGTTTTAGAAGAAGGAGAAGCCGCCATATTTTAAACATTGTTAAAAATCAAAAGACGCGTTAGTTGGAGTATAGCATGGGGGACGCTACGAGATCGGACCTGCCATGACCAGTCAAAATTTTCCATTGGAAGGAATTCGTCAAAATTATACCGTTTTGTGAAGAAACTTGGCAAGATTAAACACGGATAAATGAATTGAAAGAGTTAATACAGTGTTAATAAAATTTGATGTATCTAAAAAGAAAATAAGTGTGTTAAAAGTAAAATTTAAAGAGAACGGAATCTTACATAAGCGACCAACCGAACTTCGATATTTATTAAGTCGAGTATATAGCGCTGTAGAAATAAACTTTAGTGGACTCTTAAGATAATAGGGAAGTTTAAACTTGTACATTATTAGAATATCTTGTGATTAATTAATAGTTAGTAATAAGAACATAATCCAGTTCAAATAGTTTCGCCTTTTTGCTTATTCCAAATTAAAGTTTTTCCATCAGGAAAATATTTATTAAAACTAATTTCAAAATTTAATATGTTTTTCAAAATTTATTTAATTAACAAAAGAATTAAAAATATAGCCCATGCCTATAAACCCCGAGATATTAAGAGATCTCAGAAATAGCCTAGGGTATAAAACTTTGTAAATAAAATTGAAGGAATAGAGTTAAACCTATTTTGTTAAAACTTGTTAAGTTGTAAATTTTTGTTTTGTGTTTAATGTTTAAATGTTGGAATAAAAATTGTTATAATAAAGAATTATGAATTGTTCCTGAGTAGTTTTTTTGTTTTAAATAGAAATAATATCTCTGCATTCAAATAAATATTAAATAGAAAAACCCCGTTGTTGTATAGGAAATTATGTTATAATTGGCGCGACAACGTGGGAGCTCGATATAATAAGGGATAAAGTTTATTTAGAGAGATTTTGAAATAAAATTAATTTAGAACTTTTTATATGAAAAACATTTGAACTGGAAATAGATTTAGAAAAGATTTTGTAAAATTAAACACTGAGTTGAATAGAGTCGAGGCTAGATTTATAGTATATATATAAATTGTTTAATTTTGTAAAATAAGTTTACTAATAGCTAAAAAAAAAAAGAAAAAATATGTCTGATGAAAGGGAATTGTACAATTTGCGGGGAGAAAAAGCTGAAAAAACAGAAAAAAAGGAGATCAATTAGAATAGAGTAGGCGGAAAAGGGAAATAGAAATGGAAGGCACAGATATGCAAATAGGAAACATTGAGGTAGAAGAAGCTAGGGGACTACTACCTATGCAAACCCAACAAAAAAAAACGGGGAAATAATGAGAATGTAGATTTAAGGGATATGATGAGGACTTTAATGGAAATGAGTGTAAACATAAATAAAGGGAGAGAGGAAATGAAGGATATGAAGGAGGATATAAGGGAAATAAAAAAAAGAATTAAATGAGAATATAAACAAAGTAAAAGGAGAGATAAAGGAGGAAATAAGGGATTTAAACAAAAAATTAGAGGAAAATAGAGACGAAATAAGAGAGATGAAGGAGGATCTAAAATTAATAAAAGATGAAATTAGGGAGGACAATAGGAAAATGATAGAGGATATGAGGCGACAGTTGAGGACAGAGAATAATGCTGTAATAGAGGATGTGAGAAGAGACTTAGAGGAGAAAGATAGAGGATTAGAGGAGAAGATTAAGACAAATTTTGAGGAGACAAAAGTAATAATAGCTGATGAAATAGAAATTAATAAGAAAAAGATAGAGAAAGTAGAAAATATAACAAAGAAAAACACAGAAGAGTTAGGAGAGTTGAAATTAAAGGTGATAGGAGAAAGAGAGATAACAGATGAGCGTTTTAGGAAAGTCGAAGATGTAAGGGAGAAAATATTAGGAGAGCAGGGAAGGTTAGGAGATAGAAATAAAATAGGAAAAATAGAAATATGGCCAATAAAAAATTTAACAATTCAAACCGCAACTAATAAGAAGACTGAAAAGATTAATATAATGTTAATGGGAATAGGAGAAATAGGAGGAGTTAAATATCCGTCTCAAGGCTTAGTGGTACAAGGCTTATTGAGAAAAATTATCAGAGGTACGGATATGTTAATGAATGTGGAGGCACAACTCGAGTTTGGAAAATGGGAGATGGAATTTAAATATGAGAAGAACAGAGAAAATAGAACTTATGAAGCAGATGAGAGATACAATGGAGATGTAAACGTTGTTGCGGCAAGGACAGGCGTGGGGACAAGAAAAGAGCATGGTGCCTACAGTCAGTCGGAAAACTAAGACAATAAGAAACCCAGGAATAGAAATTAAAAAGAGGAAACAAGTTTACAGGCATTAATAGACACAGGCAATAATATGACATGTATCCAGGAGAACTGGATATTGGAAAATAAAATAAAATAGGAAGGGAGATATTAAATATAGGTAAAGGAAGCAATATGAATAAACTCTAGGTGACTATGTGTATAAGAAAACGTTAGCAGGAGATAAGTTTAAGGGATGGTAACTATATCTACGATAATTTATTAGAAACTTTGTCGAATAATGAATAAAGATAAATATGAATCTATGTTAATAAATATTGAAGCATCGTTGTAATAAATAAAATATGGTAATTGTGTATTTAAACTTCGTCGTATTGTAATGGAGAATCTGCGTTGATAAATAATGGAACTTCGTCGTATATATTATATATTATAAAAGAAATATGAATCTATGATAATAAATATTAAAGCATCGTTGTAATAAAAATATGGTAATGGTGTATTTAAACTTCGTCGTATTGTAAGGGAGAATCTGCGTTGATATATATAAGTATTAAAACAAAATTGATATTCGTTGATATAGGGACAGTGTAATCGAAGGAGCTATAGATATGATCAAATAGAGGATATAAGATTGCAACCTTTAAAAATATTAGATGTTAAACTTCATACAAAATAAACTGAAAGATATAAGAAAATAATTGAACTGGATGTAAGATTGGAGAGGGAGATAAACTCAAAATAGACAAAAATAAAAATATAAGGATTTGACAAAACATAACAGAGTAGTGACTAAGGGTAGTAAATTAAAATATATTAAATAACTCAATTAAAAATAAATAGCAGAAATAAAACGGAATGAGTACAAGTAGGGTGCAATGCAGAGATAAAGATATGTATATTCTGGATGAGCATAACAATATAAAAAGGGGAAATACAATTTGGAAAAAGGGGAATTTTTAATAAAATGAAATATATAAATAACGTCGAGAAATATAACTATAAAGTGATATAAAATAAATGTCTACGTGAATAAGGGTGTTAATGTGTTGATGTCGTCGATAATATGTTGAAATAAAATAAATGTCTACGTGAATAAGGGTAGGTAAGGTGAATTACTGTCATATATATGTAACAAAGTATATAAATATAATAAAGAGTTTACAAATAAAAAATAATAGTAATATGAAATTGGGGTTAAATTTAATATAGTTGTGTTCAGATAGAGTTGATAGATTTATAACTGAAGTGAGGTTGAGGCAAGGTTAAGAAAAATTATTTTTAATTGAAAAAATTTATGATGAATAGTTGGGAGGACGCGAAAAAAGGGATAGTAAATAGAATAACAAATAACAACATATAAAATTAATGAAATAGTATGATGCGAGTTTTAAACTAGTATAAACCATGTAAGACAAGTAGCTTGAAATTTTCAGCTCAGTATTTGATTGTTAAAGAATTAAGATAAAATTGTGTCGTAGAATTAAGTATAAATGGACGAAAGTGGGCAGATGAAGGTATAAATGACTTTTAAATGGACAATTCTAAAAGTGGTAAAGACAATGGACGATAAGTTAGCCAAAGTGATGAGGTATAATGTACTCAATAAAAATGTGTTCAGGTAGTTATTAAATAAAATGTACAATTGGGAAATAAATGTTAATTTAAATTTAATTAAAAAAAATATATATATATGTATATTTAATCAAGCTTGTAAAATGAAAAAAAAATGTGTAATGTAGATAGTAGGAATATTTTTTTTATTTAAATTAAATTAGGGGACATTGTAACATTTATAGAATGGGCTATATAATGTTCTTTAAGAATTGGAAAAATAAATTAGAAATAACTCACACAAAATTTAAAAAGAAATTCATTAAAAGATTGGTTAGATTAAATTGAAACTAAATTTAAGTAAAAGCCTAGAAATGTAAACAAGGTATTTGAACTGTAAAATCCATGAGGAAATTTGTTATATCAAATAACCTAACAAATAAATTAAAAACAAGATAATCTAATAATAATAATTATATTTAAACAAAATTGTAAATATTAGTAACATAGGGCATAAGTAATTACTTGAAGGAGAAAGTGAAATACGATTGTAAACAATGAGATTAGAAAGGTTATGTTTGTATGAATTCAGCTCAAAACACACACATTTCGGAATTATTACAAAAGTAAAACACAAAGACACTTCACACACTAATAATAGTAATTAAATAAAAACTGGAAGGTTTGTTAAGGATCGGAAAGTTGAAACAGTAAATGTTAACCAAATTAAAACGCCATTGTGAACAATCTCGTTGTTATAACAGCTGTGAAAGCAAGAAGTAGGTCAGTTGCAGTCGGCTCTAGTGAGAAGAAATCGAACTAAATTATAGCAACATGTGTTTTAGAAGAAGGAGAAGCCGCCATATTTTAAACATTGTTAAAAATCAAAAGACGCGTTAGTTGGAGTATAGCGTGGGGGACGCTACGAGATCGGACCTGCCATGACCAGTCAAAATTTTCCATTGGAAGGAATTCGTCAAAATTATACCGTTTTGTGAAGAAACTTGGCAAGATTAAGCAGGGATAAATGAACTGAAAGAGTTAATACAGTGTTAATAAAATTTGATGTATCTAAAAAGAAAATAAGTGTGTTAAAAGTAAAATTTAAAGAGAACGGAATCTTACATAAGCGACCAACAGAACTTCGATATTTATTAAGTTGAGTATATAGTGCTGTAGAAATAAACTTTAGTGGACTCTTAAGATAATAGGGAAGTTTAACATCGATTCAATGACTAACTACATAAAAGAAAATAAATACGAACAAATCCCAGACCCAACTAGCAAATACCTTATTACAATAAAAAACTTGATAGTCACTCACCGAAACACCCTAAACTATAACAATAAATTAAAATACCACACAAGACTATACCCATTCAAACCATGCGCACCATTATTATCAGGGATACCTAAAATCCTCAAACCCAACACACCATTTAGACCACTAATAAATTTCACAACAGCACCATCTTACATAATCGCAAAAATTCTAGACAAAATCATAAGACCTAAAATACATATCAACAACACATACAATATAAAAAATGGATACGAATTAATTAATAAAATAAAAACGATAAAAACAAACAGCAACACAAAAATAATAAGTTATGACATAACTAACATGTACCCTAGTATTCCAATAGAAGAAACCATAGAAATAATAAAAAACAAACTGATACACAATAACGAAAAAAGAAACATAATAGATAGTATCATTACGTTAACCAAACACATATGTAACCAAAATTACTTCCAATTTAACAATAAATATTATAAACAAACAACTGGACTCCCCATGGGTTCACCCATATCATCTGTCATGTCAGAAATATATTTACAACACTTTGAACAAATAATAATTAAACCTATAATAAACACACACAATATCTCACTATGGACAAGGTATGTAGACGATATACTTGTAATATACCAACCTACCATTCACAACGAACACATCATAATATAAACAAACTAAATACATACAATGAAAACATACAATTCACCGTTGAAACAGAAACAAATAGAACAATCAACTTCCTCGACATCACTTTAAATATAAATGATAATAAAATAGAAACTACAGTATACAGGAAACCTACTTCCAACAACACCACAATACACTACAAATCTAACCACCCCTGGACACACAAAATTAACACTTACAGTAACATGATAAATAAAGCAATAAAATACACACAGGATAACAAACAAAAATTGAATGAAGAATTAGATAACATTACAAAAATAGCAATAGAAAATGGATACAACAAACACATTATAAAAAATATATACAATAAATTCACAAAAAAACCTAACCTCAACACAACACTACAACCGGAACACGAAAATAATAAAAATAAAAAAATCTACCTAAAATATAAATACACCAATAACAAAATAGAAAAAATAACAAATATATACAACAAAGAATACTACACTCGAACTTACAAACCAAACAACAAAATAATAAAATATCTTAATAACACAAACCACAAAACAAATTCAGAAAAACATAACCTATCAGGAATTTACAAAATCACATGCAACAACTGTAACGCTTTTTACATAGGAAAAACAACCAGAACATTTAAAATAAGATTTGAAGAACATTATAGAGCATTCAAAAACAAAAATTCTAAAGTATCAAATGTTGCAGCACATCTAATATCCCATAAACACGAAATAACAAATTACGAAAATAACCTAACCATACTTGAAATAAATAACAACCCAATAGAACTAAACTCACTAGAAAAATACCACATTTATAAAAACATACACAACAATTTAATGAATCTACAAACAACATATACAGAAGACATACTATATAGAAACATCATAGACACAGGTCAAGAAAAAGTGCGCGTAACGTCAACAAACACCAATATCACAGACCGAACATCTACAACAGAAAAACATCAGTGATTCGACAATGGTCAATTGACCGAAAGGTGCCTCATCACTCAAGGTAAAATTATTGCACTTAATGGTGGATAAAATTACTTACAATAGTAAAAAAAAATATATATATATATATATATATATATATATATATATATATATATATATATATATATGATATTAAGCAAACATAAATACCAGTAATGTAGTGCAAATTTCTACTAGTGTTTCAATATTTTTGGTCTCCACTAAGCGATCTTTACACTACACATGCACTGCTGCAATTTAGATTTATGAGCGTTCATTTCTTTTTACTTACTTTTATCTTGTGTTTCTCTCAGCTTTGCTTCAAACTCTTTGTAATAAGGATAATTTCTTAAATTGTCATTTTGATTTTTTTCTTTTTTTATTTTTGTTATGTTTACATACACCTGCAAAAGAAAAATAGCTAAATATAGTAATAAAGTTAACTAAATAAACTAATATATACAAATTAAGGAAGCACTTGTTATGCATATAGTAGAAGATAGGCAATGACATGATGCAAACAATTTGGTTAGTCAAGTGTTTCAACACACAGGAGCCCACAACAATGTTGCTTTTTTTTAACTACGATTTAAAGTATGTTGTGAGTAAAACTAAATTACAGAAGAGATTTTTAAAAAATAATTTATGATTGAATAAGTTTTAAATGTATTTTAAAAAATCAGCCTGCTAAAAAATTATGTTAAATTCAAACTAACTTATAACAATATAACCGAATAACAAATATTCCAGGTTCTATCATGTTTATAACTTACTATCCCAATCCACACATATCTCTATCTATATGGTGCCTATTCTTTTTTTTTCTAGTAAGGACTGTAGCAGATTGGCCTCTCCCCATAATGCCTATAGAGAGTATTTCTCTTTCAAATATCTATACAAGGTTCAAGCATGAACATTTAATACCATGATTCTTCACTAAATCCCAGATTATAGGTTTTAATGTCCCCTATCTAATACTACTTATTATTCACAATGCTTCTTCATAGGTTATAATAATCAAATTAACTGATTCAGTTAACCCTTAAAAATTGTTTTTTTTTAAACTTTATTTACAGAACTGGAGTAAAATAAGTAATCTAAATGGCTCAATAAACTCTAGTAAACTAATAAATTTATTTGAATTCTTATTCTTATTTTGGAATCAGTAATAACCAAAAGTACCTTCAAAAGTTAATAAGTTTAGTGATTAATTTATAATAACTTATCACAAACCTCATCAAAATCTAGATCATCCGGGTTATCTTCATTATACATAGTCCTTTCCATCTCTTGTAAACTTTCTTTACCAACTTTCCAATCCCTTTCACTTTCACAATATTTATATGCAGTATTTCTTAGTTTTTCCAACCTATGCTCTGCTTCAGAATCTATATATAAATGTTAAATATAAAAATTTACGTTTTGCAAAAATTCTCTTACTGAGAATAAATATGTTCCTAAAAATATTATTCAATAGTACTAAGGCTAACATTTCATTTACACACATCAAAATAAATGTAACTTTATTTTACACAAAGTTCTGAAGTTAGATACACAATCCGTAACCTTAATTTCTAAATAATCCACATATGATTTAATTTTAAAATAACTTGAACCTTTTTACATTTTGATATCTGCAGCTTAATCTTTTTTAAATACTTACACTAACAAAAAATGATAATCAACATTAAACAAAGATCCGGCACCCATTACGACTTTAATTTATATCAAAAATAAGGTTTCCGCTTCAACAATCTTTTTACAATATAATCTCTTTACAATAAATAAACTTACTCTTATAATAAATTATTGATAATATGACAAATTGAAGTGAACATTAGTTCACAAAATCTGAATTATATTGATTTTAACAATTCCCTTTATTTTTTATCTGGAGGAGAAAATTTAAAGGGTTTATCTCGCTATTTTTTAGATAAGAAAATTATTCTTCGTCTTCTTCACACTGCAAATCTGCAGTGTAACCTGAAGATAATTCAGATATTGTCAGTTTGAGTTTCCTGTGATTATTTAAGACAACTCACTACCACACAATGAATATGCTGAGAAGTAATACAATCTCTTTGTTTTTTAGTCTTCATGAGTATCATTACTTTTGTATATTCTGACTGAAGTTCACTTCATATCAAGGAGAAGCTTAACTGAGCAGAGACAATGGCATTGTTTCTGTTTAGTACTACTGTGAAAGAAAGAATTTCTGAAGAATGTTATGCTAAGCTTACACTGAAAGAAATATTAAGTGTAGATTACCAAATTGATAACTGAAGGGCTAGGAAAATGTAATTATAAGTTTGCAGCTCTTTACTAATAACAAAAGCTACTTTTTATGTATAACTAAAATTCTTTACTGATTATAAGGCAGAGAAAGATAAATATGTAAGAGAAGAGGAGAGAATTTTGAAAATTTTCAGATACCAAATTTTATTGATCTTGTTATAAGTTAAATCAAGAACATATACAAATCCGTTCCTCTTTTATTTTTAAAATTTTGCATTAGTTTTTTATTCATATAAAACTTAAAGGAAAGAAACATTGTTAGTCATATAACCAGTATAATCATTGAACCCAACGGAGGTGATTATAATTTCATTTTCTTTCTTCTTTTTTGTGCTTTATTAACATTTACAGATTTTTTAAATGATCGGTGAATGTTATGTTCGTTGATTGTAGTTTAAACTATAGTAGGTTAATGTTTAATTAGTTGTAATAATTATTTATAATATAAAATTCTGAAAACATTGAACTTCTAGTTCTTGGTTTTTAATGTAAAATGCATTGGGAAAATCGAAAAACATCCTGAACTTTATGAAGTTGCTTGATGTAATCTGAATGAACTGATTAAAATAATTTTAAAAATACTTAACTAAGTGAATGCGTGATTCCTTACTTACCGACGCGTTTCAAAACATTCGTTCCTTTTACTTAGGATACGCATTCACTTAGTTAAGTATTTTTTTTAAATTAGCTGAGCTTCATATTCACAACTCTCACTAGAGTGTTGGCCTACAAAAGATTTTTAGGGGCTGAACGTCGTATTTCATTTATTGGTAAGTAGCCTTTTGAAAACATTTATTGTTACTAACAAAATAAATAAGTGATTTCATTAATATAAAACTTAAGTATATTTAATTATTATTTATAATAAACCGTGAATAGAAGAAAATGAGACATTATGAGTTTACTAATTCTATAGCAGATTCTATCATTCCTGCTCTGCCTCCTGCTCCTCGACATTTCTCCCCGCCCAGCTACACACCATTGCAAAAAATAAGGCAAACTCGAAAAAAGTACAACAAAAGAATTGTTGTCAGTGTAAAGCCAAATACACTATCCTTGAGTGTCTGATTCGTCCAGATAAACCAGGACTTGTGCGATTCAGTGTTTTGGCTTGTATCATAGGAATTAAGAAAGTACATAACAAAATAAAATTAGTGGTTGTAAATATGTTTATAGATACATTATTAAATTTATTGTTGTATTTTAGGAATTATATACAAGTGGATTTACATTTGCAAGTGTTTTGAATATATGTGTAACTTGTGCGAATATTTGTCCTTCGACATAACAGTATGAATGCGCCGTGTCAAGCAGATTGGGTCTCAGGACCTCCTAAAAAAATTGTGTAAATAAAATTTTTCCTCTCATAATCGGTAAATGAACATCAGAGATTACCTACAAACCCATAAAGGTAAGTTTTTATGTAAAAAAAAAAATATTTAGTATACTAGGTACATAATTGATGTTTTCTCAGCAGTGAATGTATTAATGGCTGGGAAACATAGTTGCTGGAGGAACTTTAAAGGAGGAAACCTGTATATGTATTTAAATGATTTTTTTAATACTTGACTGTAAAAGATAGCTTGACAAAGTTTATAAAATAGCTCACAACACTCCATAATAATTCTGATCCTAACATACTCTTAATTATGTTAAATGATTGATACTATAGGATTGGCAAAATCACAAAGCCAGGAAACATTATAAATCCTTTAAAATCTCATTAAGGAACTGCCACACTCTTAAAGTCTTGTCCGTGACTCACAGCATTAAATAATGTGCTGAGCTAGTGCGGAAAGTGTCTGCTGAAAATATCAGTAGGTAGTGTTTTTTTTTTTTTTAATTCCTTCTATTAGCTTACTCTCCTGATATATCTTACACTCTCCTTTATATATCTTGTACAAATTTTCAATCGTTAATAAAATACCTTTTTTATTTATCCAATCAAGTTCAAATACATTTTTTTAAACCTATAGTGGATGACAATTGATGTTAATAAAGTTTTTTCAAATATTTATTCAATAATTATATTGTAAAAAATTGGGAATCTATCTGGATTCTAACTAATGAATCTTCATGTTCAAAGTCTAGTGCTATGGCACTGCTCCAACTTTATAATACCAAGAAATGAATTTTTCTCCCCATCTGGTTGTCATTGAATCCTCCATTGCACAACCTTAAACTGTAGTCATGGTTACCATAAAATATCATAAATAGTGCTGTAAGGTTGAAAATATATTAAATGAATCAAATAAACAAACAAACTGGAAATAAACAACAATGATTAAAAAAAATTTTCTTGACCTCAGCAGGAATTTACTTTTTAAAAAATTTTGTTTATATTACTTGTTTCCCAAGTTAATACCAAAAGTATAATATAGAAAAATTTCAAGATGCACAACACAAAAAATGCAAATTTTTAATTGTTAGATCTAAGATTTCAACAACTTTTCTGAACTACGATTAACTAAAAATTATCTTTAAAATCAATTCCATACATATAAGTATTTTTTTTTAATAAATGATATAAGTATATTGATTTACTGAATATATTTATATGTTTTAATTCATCAAATTTTCATTCAAATCTCAATACAATATAAAATTAAAAAATTGAAATAAGTTTTTATGTAATTACCTTCAAAATTATTCACAACCATAACAGCTACTTTATCAAGAAGTTCTCTGGCTGAATTAATTAAGCGTGTCCTGTCATTTTCAGATGTTGAGTCCATCAATGCTATTGCTGAACTTTATAATCTAAAACTAAATTCAATATTTTAGGTGTTAATTGAACACAATTAATACAAAATTAATAACTTATTCTGTTTATTGGCAGTATGTTACTATGTTTGGTTAATTGAGGTATGCTAGTATGTAAAAAAACAAATAACATTGTGGAATTATCGATATTTAAAAAAATATCCTATGTTTTATATTAAACAATATCTTGAAGCAAAACTGTATTTGGTTACTTGTAATTTTTCAGAAAATTATACATGCACATTTTAAGATGTGATCCAGAGTATTTATTGGTTAAACCAATGAGTAACTCTCCACACTTTTACTAATTTCTAAACAAAAAAAAATTGTTGAAGAAGTTTATGCATTGTCAGGAATCATCTTCTAGATGACACATCAACAATATATGTACTGTTGCGTGCAGATAATCGTGCACTTGCTCATTCCTGCTTCCTCGTGTACTACCACTTCTGAAAACATGTTACATATTCAGAATGTGCTATACATCAACACCTCCTGTAAAATAAGTTATATAGGAAACCATCACCTATCGCAAAATTACAAAAGGTTATGATCAGCAACGCATCTGAACAGAAACTGATGAGGAGGATCAAGTAGTTTTATAATTACTAGCCATTAGTGTTTTGACAGTCCTGAAAAATAGACAATCAGTATTATGATTGTAGAAAAGTATTTATACTGACTTAATGCAGCTGTTGTGTAGACACATCAACAGTATATGTAATGTTGTGTCCAGCTAACCCTGCCCTTGCTCACTCCTGCTTTCTCTTGTACTACCACTTCTGAAAACATGTTACATATTCAGGATGTTCATGTTTTATATTGAGTCAGACCACTTTAATACAAATCAGTCATGAAATAGAAATTTTCTCTATCATGGATTACCAAACTGGGGGGGGGGGGTTGTGAAGCCAAGTTAGGGGCTGCGAGACCAGTTGGAAAATAATAAGATAAATTAAATATATTTAATATTATAGGAACAATCTTGATGTTGCTAATGACTTGGATTGTGCTCTTACTAAAATACAATCTCAAATAAGGATGCTAATGTAAATAATGCTAACTCCTGCATCTCACTAACAGATTTTTCTATTGTTAGCTGAAATTTACATTGCATATTAAAACTTGAAATGTTATATCATGTTTCTTGTGAAAGTATGTATAAATAAATAAATTGTTTTCAATATATATAGTCTATAATTGGTTTCTTTTCCATATGCCCATACCATTTATTTATAGTATAAAGTGGAGGGTCATAGGAGGATTTCATTTTAAAAGGAGGAGGCATGGTAGCAAAATGTTAGGAAACCCCATCTCAAATCAACAAAAGACCCTCTTCTTAACAAACTACAGCAATATGAAATTTAAAAACATATAAGGACAAAAAGTAAAAAATAGAAACTAACTTTACTTTAAAGCTGGTAGTGTCATAACAAAAGCCTGCCATGCTGAAAGATATTTTGTCTTTAATTTCAAGTTTATACAAGTCTTTAGATTCATTTTGAAACATATTTACCTCTTTATAACAGTTATTTTTACAACTGATTAAGTTATATTACTTTTCTAAATACACATTGGTTTTAGTATTTGTTGGACATTCACAAGTAAATGACATTGTATTGTAAATGTTAAAAGTGATTTAAAAGGAAAGGAAAATATAATACTTTAGAAACTCTAATATATATATCTATAATATATATAATCTATATATATATATATATATATATATATATATATATATATATATATTGATATTTTACGTTATCCATTGTTTTCCGTTGCACTGACTTTATGAAATTAATAAATTACTATTGTAAGTAATTTTATCCACCATTAACTGCAATGATTTTACCTTGTGTAATGAGGCGCCTTTCGGTCAAGTGACCGAAAGGTGCCTCATCACACAAGGTAAAATTATTGCACTTGGTGGTGGATAAAAGTATTTACAATAGTAATATATTAACATATATATTTGTGGGAATATTTTTTTTTATTGTTTATTACCCAATTCTCCACATTTTCAATCTGCTTGTTCATGTTCAGATAAATATAAGGGGCCTCATCACACAAGGTAAAATCATTGCACTTAATGGTGGATAAAATTACTTACAATAGTAATATATTAACTTCATATATATATATTCTTGATATTTAACGTTATCCATTGTTTTTCCATTGCACTGACTTTATGAAGTTAATGTATTACTATTGTAAGTAATTTTTCCACCATTAAGTGCAATAATTTTACCTTGAGTGATCACTCAAGGTAAAATTATTGCACTTAATGGTGGAAAAATTACTTACAATAGTAATACATTAACTTCATATATATATATATATATATCACTCAAGGTAAAATTATTGCCCTTAATGGTGGAAAAATTACTTACAATAGTAATACATTAACTTCATATATATATATTGTAATAATTGGTAATTTTGTTTTACACAAGTCTTAATAAAAGTTATAATTTAAAAGAAATAACAATTCAATGCTGCTTTTTGTTACAATAAATTTTTTAATATCTTAAAATGACATTTCTTATTATCTTTTACAAAGTCACTTACTAATTAAAAATTCTTATTTCCTCTACAAAGAATTACAAAAATTAAGCTTTATTAGCCTAAGTCTAAATTTTGGTATGGCAGCAAGAAGTTTAGTTATAAAATTTAATATGAATTGAAATTGATTTAATTATTTCAATTTGAGCTTGAGCTCTCTTTATCTCGGGTTAAATAGGTGGGTTTTCTAAATTTTGACTAATAAATTTTGAGTTGGCACTTTCAAAAAAATATCTAAATTACAATTCTTACAAGTTAAAATTTTTACAAGTTATTTTAGTTCCTAATTAAATAATTTCCTGAATAATGTCTTCTTAATTGATCAGTTCAATGGTTTGGCTTATTGTTACTCTGTAATTATGATTTAAATACGATACTGCACTTTCCGCACCAGTTAAAAAATAAAATTTTTACAGCCAATTCTGAATACGTCTTCCTCGTTCCGATGCTTTGTTCCAACTAACTGACGCTACCTTTGTTAGCAATAAAAATGGCCAAATCGTGAATTTCCGCTATTTTTTCGTTTATTCCTTGTAAGTACAGCTTTACGGATGTCATGTTCTTCTTCTTTACGGATACACTTCTTCTTCTTAACAACTGCACTTAAATTTCTTTGCATTTAAATCCAAAACGGTTTTATATTATATCTCCACGAGAAATATTTAAACGAATATCTTTTGCCGGTCAATGCGCACGCAACTCCACAAATCCGTTACATCGTGTTTACTACAGAACACTCACTAGCTTGCCGTGTGAAAGTTTTAAGTGTATTTTTACATAGTTCTATTTAAATTGTTACCTATCAATTATTCCTAATACATATTCTTATAAATAGTGATTTGTGTGTTTTTTTCTTTTATATAAAATCTTGTGATTAGATCTAAAATGTGGCCGTGTGCATTTTCTATACAAGTGAAATTAGGTTATGTTTACAATTCGTTCCTGGTATATTTTAGTAATTTTTACATACTGAATTTATTAATATATATTTATCTTATTTTGGTAAGTGCCTTTTATATGTATACTATTTCAAAATGTTACATAGTCCCCAAATTTAGATAAAAAAAAATTTTGATTCCAAAATTCCTTTTTTTTTTATCTCAATTTTCACATTTTGGGAGTAAACTCTTACTCTATCCTTCTTGCTTGTCTGCTGCCATCTAATTACATATGATATACTTAACTTCTAACAATACAATAAATTAACAATTAACATTTAATCAACAATCCTTTTACTCTTAACTCTCAATTTTCACATTTTGGGAGTAAACTCTTACTCTATCCTTCTTGCTTATCTGCTGCCCTCTAATTACATATGATATACTTAACTACTAACAATACAATAAATTAACAATTAACATTTAATCAACAATACTCTTACTCTTAACATCTCGTACATTAATCATTTTCTGATTCTTAGAGTCTATTTTATAAACTTTTTCTTTTTCTTTCTTTATTTTAAATTTAATAGAATGGAATCTTTCCAATCATAAGTCTTTTTATTTATCTATATAATCTATCTTCTGACACAGTGTTCTTTTTTTAAATTTTAGCCTAACCGAGTCATAGCATGTCTAGGTTGTTTGTAGGTTAGGTCCTTGTTCTTATTCATTCATCCCTTCCTATTTTATTTATTTTTACATATTTTTTTTTTTTTATTTCTTTATATTTTTTTTTTCAAGTGTTTGTTTAATTATTAAGTCATTTCTGGTCTATTGTCATTTCCGGTTTATTTGTTATCTATCCCTCCTACATTCGCTTCCTTCTCCTAATACTTTTATATCCTGAGACATTCCTGTTGTTACCATCTTATTATCCCTTGTTATTTTCCTTTCTCTCGACTTCTCCCTTTATTTATTTAATTTGTTCTATCTGAAATTTATCTGATTCTCCCTGGTGTGCCTCCCTTGGTTCATAAAATTTCTTTAACAAGCTAATATGGAAAATTCCTCTAATTTTATTGCTTCTAGCATCTTTGATTTCATAAGTCGCTTTGCCATATTTCTTGGTGATCACATAAGGTCCATCATATATATAAAATAATTTTGCCATCTCACCTCTTATACCCTGTGGTTGCCAATTTTCTTTTACTAATACCTTGTCCCCAACATTTAATTCTTCTATTTTATGAGTTTTATTAAATTTCTCTGCTCTCTTATGAGCCTTCTTCTTAATCCTACTCCTAGCAATTTCTAAATGTCTTTCTAAATTTATTAATTTTGAACTCCAGCCAAAATTTTTTATTTCCTTTTGCCAAACCCTTTCATCCTGAATTCCTAGTTGTAGCTGGTTAGGCGTGTATCCTGTAGTCTCATGAGGAATTTCATTGATTGCCTGGTTAATAACCTCTACATACTTTCCCCATTCTCTATGGTTATGATGACAATATGTTCTCAAACATCTAATGATCTCCTTATTCACCCTCTCAACGATATTGCTTTGTGGCCTCCTTATTGGAGAAAATATTGGTTTCATTTCTCTATTTTTTATATACTCCAGCCATTTCTTATTATTAAACTGGGTTCCATGATCAGTCTGTATTCTTTCTACTCTCCCGAAATTTTCTATATAATTTTCTAAACATTTAATTGCCTCCCCTGTGGTTGCCTTTTTCAATTTATAGATTTGAACGAATTTTGTAAATACATCTAACATTACTAATAAATACTTATAGCCTCCTACAGTTCTTTGAAATGGTCCTATAAAATCAATTGACAATTGCTCCTTTGGTTTTTCCACTTGGATCCCTTTCATCTCTCCAAAATTACCTTGGGTTACATTTTTAGCTCTTTGACAAATATTACATGTTTTAATAATTCCCCTAATGCTTTTTCCCATCTTCTTCCAAGTGAAGCTCTCTGATAATATGGTATGACATTTCTTAGCTCCTGCATGCAGGTAATATTCATGACAAGTACCCACTATTTCTTTAATCATTCCCTTTGGTACTACTATTTTCCAACTTTCCCTATTTCTTTTATATACTAAGTCATTAATAATTTTATAATTTTGAAGATAATTTTGAATGTTTTCTTTTATTTCTCTAACTTCCAAATCTTCTACTTGTAATTTACTAAATTCTTTAAATTTTGTACACATTTCCATATCCATAACTCTTTCTATATAATTTATTTGTAATTCTGAATTTTGGTCTCTTCTTTCAATCTTATTTTTGTCACAAGGGTTCCTGCTCAATAGGTCTGCAACTACATTTTCTTTTCCTTTACAGTGTTCAATAGTATAATCATACTCTTGCATTAGTAATATCCATCTATGCAATCTTGAATTTAAAATTTTACAAGTCTTAATAAAAGTTAAGGCCTGATGGTCAGTCTGGATCACAATTTTTCTTCCTAGGATGATCTGTCTTGCTTTCTGCAGACAAAACAATATAGCAAGTAATTCCTTCTCAGTGGTATAATATTTAACTTCACTTCCTTTTAATGTGCGGCTCATAAACATTACTGCCTTTTTCTCCCCCTTTTCATCAATCTGATAGATGTGTCCTCCTATGGCATATTCACTGGCATCTGTTTGTAGGTAAAATGTTTTCTGGTAATCTGGGTGAGTAAGTACATTTGTTTCCAAAAATTTTTTTTTAATTTAATAAAATTTCGCTCCTCCTCTTCTGTCCAAATAAATTTGTTTCTATTAGATAATAATTTTAATAATGGTTGTACAAATTCTGAATATTTTTCTATAAATTTATTATAATAATTAGCCATTCCAATAAAACCTTTTAACTGTCGAGGATTTTTAGGTGAGGGAAATTCTAATATAGCTCTAACCTTCTCTTCATCCATTTTTACTCCATTTGTAGTCAATCTATATCCTAAGAATGAAATATCTTTTCTACAGAACTCTGATTTATCAAATTTAATGGTCATGTTGTTTTTTAAAAAAATTTGGAAGATCTTTTCTAGGTGTTTTTTATGCTCCTCAAATGTCTCAGACATACAGACTATATCATCTACATATATTAAGGTGAAATCTTCTAATTCCTCCCTCATAATACTGTCCATAGCTCTTGCCAATGCTGCTAGAGATGTTTTCAATCCATAGGGTGTAACAACAAACTGGTATATTTTCCCTCTATGTTGGAATGCAGTATATTTTCTTGACTCCTTTTCCAATTCAACCTGCCAGAAACTGTTAGTGAGGTCCATGGTACTCAACCAATTAACTCTCTTTGCTCTGTGTAGAATCTCATTTATTCCTCTATAGCAATCATAATCCGGAATTATAATTTCATTTAGTTTTCTTGCATCTAAACATAATCTAACTTTCCCATTGGTTTTGATGACTGGGACTATTGGATTAATATATGGACTAGTACTTCTTTCAATTATACCTAACCTCAACATTTTCTCTATCTCTTCTTGTACCTGATCTTGGTACTTTGTAGGAATTGGGTAATTTCTTTGGTAAAATGGTACATCTTCCCTAACTTTAATCTTATGTTTATATGCAGTGCATAAACCGGGCTGGTCTGAAAATACTTCTTTATACTTTTCTATTAAATCACTCATCTCCTGTCTTTGTTCCTTAGTTACCTCTTCATTCCCTATTCTTTCAAAAATATCCTCTTTTTTTATCTCTCCCTCCTCTTGTACAATTTTAATATAATTTTGACTCTGGTTTCCAAAAGTTTCAAATTCTTCCCATTTTTCCATATCATTCATTCCTTCCTGTTCATCACAACTCAATTCCTCCTCCATCTCATTTTCAAAATTATTCATCTCCCCTTTAAATTTTGTCTGCCCATCTACACTCATTTTTGATTTATATAATTTGTTTTCATATTTTAACTCCATTTCCCATTTTCCAAAATCAAGTTGTGCCTCTACATCCATCAACATATCCGTACCTATAATAAATTTTCTCAATAAGCCTGGCACCACTAGGCATTGAAACGGATATTTTACCCCTCCTATTTCTCCTATTACCATGATCATTTTGTTTATCTTTTTAGTTTTCTTATTTGTTGCAGTCCGAATGGTTAAATTTTTTATTGGTAAGATTTCTATTTTTCCTATTTTATTTTTATTCTCTAACATCCATTTCTCCTGGATACATGTTACGTTACTGCCTGTGTCTATTAATGCTAGTAAACTTGTATCTTCCATCTTAATCTCTATCTCTGGATTTATTATTTTTTTTTCAATTCCTAAATTATAATTTCTCTCCTCATCTTCTTGTTCCAAAAATTTTCTACTGATTAATACATTATTTATAGTTAACTTAATTTTATCGTAGGAGCTTTTATCAAATTTTATCACTGGCAACCTCATTTGTTCTGTTGGATGCTCCTTTTCCTGATCCAAGGCGACGATACCAGTGTTCTCTAGTTTTCCGTTTGACTATGTGCACCATCCTCCTTCCTTGTCCCCACACATCTCCTTGTCTCTATCTGATTTATTTCCTTCTGGCTCCTGTCATTGGTTCTGTAATTCCTGTCTCCTCTATTTTCTCGATTATTTTCCTGCCCTGGTCTTGGTTCAATATTCCCCCTCATATGATTATCTATTCTTCTATTAAAAAACTGGACATATGGCCGTCCTTCACTTCTATATTCATTCCTTCTATACAATTCTCCTGGTCCTGGAAATCTTCTATTTCCCTGCTGTCTCATCCCTTCCTCACCCCTTCTGGGTGGAAATCTATTTCCATTCTGTTCCTCTCTAGGGGTAGGCCTATTCCATGGTCCCCTGTTTCTCTGTCTTATTTCCTTATTTCTCTCCTCTATATCCTCCTCATTTAGCATCCTTTCCATCTCTCGGATCGTTTTTATATTTTGTACTCTTCTTGACAACTGTATCCTTTCATTAAAATGCCGGCTTAATCTCCGGACTATCTCTTCCTCATTTTGCGGTGGTGTCATGTTCTTTAAAACTATGACTCTTTCTATGAAATAATCTGCTCTGGCTCTTCCATTTCCTTCTATATACCTTTCATTTTCTATTCTCTCTTTAATGCCTTCCTGTATTTCTTTGGCCCAGTATCTTTCTATAAATCTATCTTGTAACTCCGCGAAATTTTCCACCTCCTCTCTGATTGATTCCCACCATCTTGCCGCTCCTACTTCCAAGGCTCTATCCATGATTCCTCTCCATTCATCTTCAAATCTTTCCCCTGTCCTACATCCAAATTTTCTTTCCACATACCTATCCAGTCTTTTTAGGAACTCCATAGCGTTACCATTCCTACCATTAAATTTTGGCATCTCCTCCTGATTCCCGCATGACACCTGTATTATCCTTAGGCCTTCTCCTCCTTTATTTTCTTCCACCTTCTTTTCTACCTTTTCCATTCTCTGGGTCAATTCCCTTTGTTTCTCATTATTCCTCCTTCCTTCTGTTTCCAATCGGTCAATTCTATCATTATTATTGTTTTTCTCAATCGCTATCTCCTTATTTAAAACTCTTAACTCTTCCCTGTTCTGTATTGTCATTTTTTCTACCTTCTCTATCTCTTTCTTATTAATCTCTGTCACATCAGCTATTATTTCTTTTGTTTCCTCTAAATTCTCCTTAATCTTCTCCTCTAAGTCTCTTCTCATAACTCCTACTACATCATTATTCTCTGTTCTCAACTGTTCCCTCATATCCTCTATCATTTTCTTACTTTCCTCCCTTATTTCCTGTGTTATGAATTTGAAATCTTCCTGCATCTCTCTCATTTCGTCTCTATTTTCCTCTAATTTTTTGTTTATTTCCCTCATATCCTCACTCATATCCTCTCTCATATCCTTCATTTCCTCTCTCCCTTTTACACTCATTTCCATGAGAGTTCTCATCATCTCCCTTAAATCTTCATTCTCATTATTTCCCTTTTTCTGTTGGGTTTGCATCAGTGGTAATCCCCTAGCCTCATCTACTTGGGTTTCCACCTCACTCTCTTCTATAGGCATATCTGTGCCTTCCGTTTCTGTCTCTTGTATTTCTAGGCTTGTCCCTTCTTCCAATTCTATTAGGCCTATTGTAGCTTCTTCCTCTTTTTCATCTATTTTTTCTTTTAATGTCACATATTTTCCTTTTGCAGCTTCCTCAATTGCTGTACCCTTCCTAGACCTACTATGTTTGTTATATTCCTCTAATTTTTCTGTTTTTTTCGCTTTCTCCCTCCTTAAATTATATGTACCTGTTTCAGATTCCATTTTTTTTTTTTTTATTTCTTTATCTAAAGTTTCAAAATTCCCCTTTATTCTATTTAAATTTTGAAAATAAAAAAATTATTGACTTATGGTTGCAAAGTCCTGAAAAGTAAACAATATTAATACAAATATTTAATTAATAATCTTATCTAAAGTGCCTTAAGGTTAATTCTTAAAAATTTTTATAATCGAGCCCCACGTTTGTGTGCCAAATGTAATAATTGGTAATTTTGTTTTATACAAGTCTTAATAAAAGTTATAATTTAAAAGAAATAACAATTCAATGCTGCTTTTTGTTACAATAAATTTTTTAATATCTTAAAATGACATTTCTTATTATCTTTTACAAAGTCACTTACTAATTAAAAATTCTTATTTCCTCTACAAAGAATTACAAAAATTAAGCTTTATTAGCCTAAGTCTAAATTTTGGTATGGCAGCAAGAAGTTTAGTTATAAAATTTAATATGAATTGAAATTGATTTAATTATTTCAATTTGAGCTTGAGCTCTCTTTATCTCGGGTTAAATAGGTGGGTTTTCTAAATTTTGACTAATAAATTTTGAGTTGGCACTTTCAAAAAAATATCTAAATTACAATTCTTAGAAGTTAAAATTTTTACAAGTTATTTTAGTTCCTAATTAAATAATTTCCTGAATAATGTCTTCTTAATTGATCAGTTCAATGGTTTGGCTTATTGTTACTCTGTAATTATGATTTAAATACGATACTGCACTTTCCGCACCAGTTAAAAAATAAAATTTTTACAGCCAATTCTGAATACGTCTTCCTCGTTCCGATGCTTTGTTCCAACTAACTGACGCTACCTTTGTTAGCAATAAAAATGGCCAAATCGTGAATTTCCGCTATTTTTTCGTTTATTCCTTGTAAGTACAGCTTTACGGATGTCATGTTCTTCTTCTTTACGGATACACTTCTTCTTCTTAACAACTGCACTTAAATTTCTTTGCATTTAAATCCAAAACTGTTTTATATTATATCTCCACGAGAAATATTTAAACGAATATCTTTTGCCGGTCAATGCGCACGCAACTCCACAAATCCGTTACATCGTGTTTACTACAGAACACTCACTAGCTTGCCGTGTGAAAGTTTTAAGTGTATTTTTACATAGTTCTATTTAAATTGTTACCTATCAATTATTCCTAATACATATTCTTATAAATAGTGATTTGTGTGTTTTTTTCTTTTATATAAAATCTTGTGATTAGATCTAAAATGTGGCCGTGTGCATTTTCTATACAAGTGAAATTAGGTTATGTTTACAATTCGTTCCTGGTATATTTTAGTAATTTTTACATACTGAATTTATTAATATATATTTATCTTATTTTGGTAAGTGCCTTTTATATGTATACTATTTCAAAATGTTACAATATATATATATATTATATGTATATATATGATTTTTTTTTAAGAATGTATATATTGCTTGATAAATAAACAAGGAAAAAGTGATTTTTAAAATGTCACAACCATAAATAGTTATACTATAATTAAAAAGTACTTAACTAAGTGAATACATAATAGCTTACTTGCTGACGCATTTCAAAACTTTCGTTCCTTTTACCTGAGCTTCGTAAAACGAGCAAATGTTTTGAAACACGTGAGCAAGTAAGCCATTATGTATTCACTTAGTAAGGTACTTTTTAGTTAAAATTTAATCAGTGAATTCAAGATGATTACATCAAGCAACTTTCAAAAATACAGTAAATTCTCGATTATCCGTGGAATAAGGTGGACCGGCATTGCCAGATAACCGAATTCCCTGGATTATCCGCTATGAACAAAGATTACGCAAAACGATCGATAATCGATTATTATACCATAAGTTAAACAAATTATAACCCCGGTTAATGCAATTCACAAATAATCTTCAGAGGACAAAATAAATGCAGAAAATAATTTAAAATGTCGATGTATTTGACGGATTATAACATGTACATTTATATGTCTAACAATTTACAATACGTACATAAGTATATGTCAAAAGTAAGTATGTATCTACATACGTAATTTCCTTCACACATAATACTTTCACTTTTTATCAAAAAAATCTGCCACTTTGAGATGTGATCACTTTTTGATGTGATCGAAAACATCACTTCTAACTTTCAAAAAAATGGTACCGAGGAAGCACAACAGCAGCATTCCTAGCGGCAAAAATACGAGGCTGAAGAAGTCGTAAGACGAAAACGTTTCCTCCAAGTGTAAGTTAACAATTAACAACTTTTAGTTAACAAATGTCTGCTCGCAAGTAATAGTAAAAGTGTAATTTGAAATTTACAACCAGCTCGTCATGAACAGCAACAAGATTTCGACTATATTAAAATATAGCTACTTGATATAACTGCTTAACCTGACATCTCCAAGCGGAAGACACTGATAAAGGTCAGTTGAGATACCATTTTGGTTATAAAAAAATTGTGAAGTTCAATGTTAACACTAGTAAATTTATTATTTTTTATAGCTAGATACTTTGTAGCTAGGTTGTAAAATGCCAATATTTCACTATACTGTAAAAACTTTGTTTAATAAAAAAAGTAATTAGTTTATCGTTTGCTGTGTGATGATCCACAGGGGTTACATTTGGTTTTTTTCAAATTTCAACCACCTTTTATGGTTGGGACATTTTTAATAATTTTTTTCTTATTCAAGATGCATAATGAGAAGTTTTACCAGGAAAAATATTAAATGACTTTGACACTAAAAATTAAAATTAAAAAATATACCCATTTTTTATCAACGAGGTATACAAACACGAAAATTATAGTGGTTGAAACCATCTTTAGTGGTAACCACGAAATATAGTGGTATTTTTCTATACATACAACTTATAATATGAACTAATGTTTTGTGTTCAAGAAGTGAGGTTATTTTTGTATTTTTCCATTTCTTCACCATCAGCACCAAGTATTCTTATTTTAATCAATTTCCTGAAGTATTTCTATATCATCTGATACAAGTTTAAATACAATATCACTTATATCTATTCAATAAGGAATATCCAATACATACCTTATATCCAAATGTGAGTGCCTCACCAAATTGTGTTTACCAGTATATATTATACAGAGCTACATATAAGTTTTAGCCCTTTTTCATAAGATATTAATATATACAATAACTTCATGAGGAATGAATGAAACTAATTTAGACTTTTATAACATTATGTTATATTGTTAATACGTTTTTAATAACATAACACCATTATACTTTATGTGTAAAAATTTTGAAGTTATACTTCTGACGGAAGTCCCTCAACTGCCACTTTTGTTTGGTTAAATTATGTAGATTTGATGTTGAAATAATGCAATGCTTAAGTTAATTAGTTATCAATACAATCTATGTTAGTGTTTCAGCGTTTTTATTTTAAAAAATTCAAAGTTATAAAAAACAATGCAATAACTCTTTTTTTGTTATAACTATTGTTTTAAGAAGGATAAAGTAGCAACCAAACGTTTAAAATTGTAATTAAAATTATCAAGATAACTTACCAGTTTCGAAATTCAATTCCGTGATAAATTTAATAAACAGTATAAAATATTTCGTATTTTACTATATAAGTTGTAAATGTGAGGCTGCAAACATTTTAATATAAATTAGTAAGAAAATTAATTTTAAACTACATAATGTTATTGCAAATAATTTGTGTATTCTAGAATATCTTAGTGTTAATGTTATAATATAGGGATTAAAAATACAATGTCTCGTCACTATTTGATACTGTAACCTAGCAGAAATAATAGAAAGTACCTCTTAAGAAGGAAAGTTTTTATGATGAGAGAAATAATAGTTGCAAAACTTTTTACAATTAAAAAAGCAATTTGAAGAGATTATGACATATTTTTCTAAATTTAAACAAATAATGAAATCTATTACCCACAAATAAACTTCTTATTTAAATACTCATCTCGATTTTGATTAAAACAATCATTTTCAGATGTTTATAAAATGTTATATGTAATAATAATAAATCTTATTTTAGAATAATATAACAGAAAATGAGTTACACTCAAGTAATTGATTTGCAATATAAAATTACATAAGGGTTTTAATACAAAGTTTTACTTGGAGTAGGGAGGTTTTAAATATTTAATTTTTCTTCCAAAATGTTAGTACAATCATATAAAAATAATTTTAATAATTGGTTGTAAGCTTAAATTATTGTATATGCCAACATTTCAAGTCAAAATAATAATTACAAAAGACAATAAAAATATATTATGGTTAAGATTATGATGATAATCTTGAATGTATATATACAAATAATGATTTGAAAATGATTTATAAACTTCATATAGAGAAAGGATACATTTCTTGGGGTACATACTGTTTTGACACGAAAACGTAAATATCCAATTAGTATTGGCTAGTTGTGTAGAGCCAAAGGCCACGTTAAGGAAGTTGTCAATTTAGAGACATGTGTTGCTCATTGTTTTTGTAGTGTGTCAAGTAATTGTGTAATACAGTTTTTGTCCTTTATTACTTATTTAAGTTTATTAGGTATTTCTATAAGCTAGTTTTTAAACGTTTTAGGTTGGTTTTATTAGTAAAATTTGTATAGGAAGTTGAACATATCGAAAATTCTGAGGAACTATTTTGTGCACCAACTGCTGCGGAGAGATACATGGTATATAATGCGAGGATTTGCTTTTTTCATGGCCTCTTCCTTTAGAAGAATAGGTTTCTGTTCACGTGTGGTTGTGTCTCCAAAACACAACCCACTTAAGTTCGTGAATAACTAATTCTTAAAAACCAAAAAAAAAAATTAAAAAACTCTAAAACAACAAAAAAATAGAAAAATTTTAAAAGTAACCATAAAACAAGTTAGTTTGTTTTAATTAAAGTGGTTCGTTACATCTGCAACGTGGGCATACAGAAGTTTCTGCATTCAGCAAGTATAAGATTTTTCATTATATTTCATTTCAGTTTAAATTACTGTATTAACTATGAATCCAGGTCCAGGTGGTCCAAATTATCCCATGGCATCTTTATATGTCGGGGATTTGCATAGCGATGTTACAGAAGCCATGCTGTTTGAAAAATTTTCTACGGCGGGACCAGTTCTTTCTATCAGAGTTTGCAGAGATGTAATAACGAGAAGATCTTTAGGATATGCCTATGTTAACTTCCAACAACCCGCAGATGGTAAGTGTTGTAGTTATTCTATTTTATAATGTCAATCTATCTTAGAAATATTATATGTTGGTGCTCATACAAAGCTTCAAAATCCAAGGTCATTAAATTGTATCTGACAGTTTTACTCAAACCTATTTTATTTTGCTGTTTATCTTTTATGCATATGAGTTTTGAGTAAACCTAACACAGTTCAATTTTTGTAACACTTCTCTCATAAGTATAAGATCTTTCTCTGAAGTAACATAATTCTTGAATGCTGCCTTCCAGCTGTTAACTTTGGTAGAAATAATTATTGCTTTGCTGTAGATTTGTTGTTTTAAAAAATAATGTATGGTAATTAGGTATTTATTTCCCATGCCCACGTGTTCAAATTCAGTAAAAAAGTATAGTCCTAACGTTGAACATAAAAAAAAAACTTTTGTTTAATGTGTAGAACACATTTTTTTTAAACGTCAAGACGCCTTACTTTAAGCTATACTTGCCATTATAAACTAACATTTAAATGTGAAAAAAGTAACTTTCCGTATTTTCCGCAGAAAAAAAAGTTAAGATTCGTGTTCTACACAATGAAACGAGTAATTGAGAAAAACAATTTCAAAAAACCAACGTCATTAAGATTATATATTTTTACCAAAATATTATACCAAGCAATACAGAAAGTAATTAGTAAACAAAAATTTTATAAAAACTTCACGCCTCAAAATAAAAAAATGTTTGGTAAAAATATAGTCCTAATAACGTTGGTGTTAAAAATTTTGGTTTTATTATATTACTTGTTTAAATATGTAGAACACGAATATTAACTTTTTTTCTTCGGAAAGTTACTTTTTTCACATTTTAAATTTTGTTGTTCAGGTATGTAGGCCTATAGCAGAACCGGGCGCGCAGTAGCTACAGCGCACTGCACTACGTCAAAGAAAAAAAATTTCTCATGGATATCATCATTCTTGGTGGTTTTGAACAATAATCCAAAATATCGTAGATGTCCGACGTAATTGACAATTATCTTTTTTTATGTATTTTTACGTTACAAACACAAATCCCACATTACTTTTTGTTGCTGGTGCCGGTTTTTAAAGATACTAAAAAAAGAACCGGTAATTGTTTAGATTCCTAAACTGGGCCTATATTTTCATGAAACATTCAGAAACATGTGAAAAGGCTATTTTCATTGAAATTATTTGTTTTGTTGCCTAGAAACATTATTTTTTCTTAAATTAAAGTTGGGTAAAATTTTCAGCGCGAATGTAGAAGTTGTGAATAGGCGCGGAGTGATACAAATGTTTCTTTACGTCAGTGCTGCGCATAAGGTTGTACGCATCGGCCCCGGTACATCACGCAAACTTGTGTGTGTAGATATTTGAGAAACAACATTTTGGCTTAATTTTTATACATATATTTAAATATACTTATAAAGTCTCCAGTTAGGATAGATTTGGTTTTAAATTTATACATTACTGTATACCTATATTAAAATATACCTAAAAAGTGTCCAGTCATGTTAGATTTGGTTTTAATTTCATACATTACCTAAATGGTTACACTTATACAATTAGAACCAAATCTATCCTGACTGGATAATTCATATTTTATACTTTTATTTTATTAAATTAATTCAAATTATACCAAAAACGTAATGCTACACATTATCCAAGTGTAACAGTTAGTACATTTGTGATGTCGTGTATCCCTCCACGAGGCAGGCAGCATATTCACAACTGCTACATCTGTGCTGAAAATTTTACCCAAGTTTAATTTAAGAAAAAATAATGTTTCTAGGCACAAAAAAATAATTTCAATGAAAATAGCCTTTTTACATGTTACAGAATGTTTCATGCAAATATAGGCCCGATTTAGGAATCTAAACAATTGCCAAAGAACCTAATCTTATCAATATTAATTTTTCCGAGGAAAATATCGGCCACACTGTAGCTACAGAATACAGCACACTGCACTAAATCAAAGTAAATTTATTTTAATATTCAACTTGCAGTGTAAATTTTTAACTTTTCCCTAGATTATAATTATATACAACATTACTATATACCTATATTAAAATATAAATATGCAGTATCGAGTCAGGATAGGTTTGGTTGTGATTTTCTGAATCGGCAATAGTTCTAAATATTTACCAAAATTACAACCAAATTTATCCTGAATGGATGGACACTCCATAGGTATATAGTAATGTTTTATAAAATTATAACCAAATCTATCCTGACTGGATATTTTGTAGGTATATTTTAATAGAGGAATATAGTAATGTTGTATACAATTACAACTAAATCTAGACGTAGTGCAGTGCGCTGTAGCTAATGTGCTCCGGGTTCATGCTATAGGCCTACAGGCCGTTACAGACTAACATTTAAAATGTTATTTTTTTTTAAGTATCTTTATAAAATACGGCATCAGCGTAAAAACTAATGTTGGATTAATTTTGTTTTGTCTGTGGAATAGGGTTTGTAAGTGGTTGTTTTGTCCTTCTGAGTAATTTTGCGACATTATTATTGCTAAAAGAAAAGATGTGTGTGCGCGTTTTATAATTCTATAGCGTTTAGTGTCGGGCAGAGCTGGTGCCGTGGTGCTTTGTTAAAGTTGATTTTTTTGTTTAAAATTTGTAATTTTTGAGTCAACAGTAAATGTAATTACATTTCCAGGCATTTTGCAAGTTACAACATTTTATGTGTGCTGTGAAGGGTAATTTCTATTTTCCAAAATTTTAAATTTTTTATAAATTTGATCATATGAGATTTAGCGGCCACCTACATCATTTGGGAAAATTGGTCAAAACCACCAAATAGGACAATATCCACAATTGTTTTTTCAATTGACACATCAGAAAGTTATTTTTTTCAATTTGAAGTAGGGTATAAAATTCAGTACTTAGGCATAAGTTGTAAATGGACCACAGAGTGATACAAATGTTTCGTGACGTCACAACTGTTGTGATTAAGTTATGCATCGGCCATGGAGCGATACAGTGACGTCACAACTGTAGTTGATATTTTAGCAATCTAAACTTAATGAATCAAAAACAGGTCTTGAAGCTATATTGATAACTATTATTTTTATTATTGCCAGGGAAGGTGCATTTTATATATCTATATTGAAATATACCTATGAAGTATCCAGTCAGGATAGTTTTGGTTCTAATTTTATACATTTAACCATTTAGGTAATGTAGAAAATTAAAACCAAATCTATCCTGACTGAACACTTTTTAGGTATAGTTTAATATAGGTATATAGTAATGTATAAATTTAAAACCAAATCTATCCTAACTGGAGACTTCATAAGTATATTTAAATATATGTATACAAAAACCATATAAATTTAGCCAAAATGTTCTCAAATTCTACCACACAAGGTATGGGTGATGTCACTATCACTCCGTGACCGATGCACAACTTTATGCTTCGCACTGTACATCACAAAACATTTGTATCACTCCGCAGCCCATTCAGAACTTATGCCTCCGGACTGAATTTTTACCCTACCTTATATTAAAAAAAAAACTTTCCGAGGTCAATAAAATAAAAATTCTTGTGTATATCGTCTTATTTGGTGGTTTTGAACAATTTTCCAAAATATCATAGGTGGCTGCTCAATCTCACAGTTACCATAAATTTTGTCATATTCCTGATCAGTTCTGAATTGTCTGGTATAATTTTTTTGGCTAAAATTGTACACGTGGGCACAAGAAATAAATACTGGTAATTATATACATTTTGGAACCATTTAGATATGTGTATGAAAACATGTCCTGAGGCTAAATCAATAATTATTTCTTTTGTAGAAAAAAATTTTTTCTAATCACATATTAGTTGGGACTACTACACATTTTATTAGACACACAGTAGCAAAGGCACACCATACTACGTACACAACATTACTATATATCGATATTAAAATATCCCTGTGAAGTATCCAGTTAGGATAGATTTGGTTGTAATTATATACAACATGTAACCAAACAAATCTATACATGTAAAGTAAGAATAGAGATTACTAAAAAATTATTTACGTACAAAAAAAAATAAGGGTAATTATTCCGACGTGCGACTACCGCTTTTTTCGTAAATTTTTTTTACTTTTCTTATGTATTCTTAGGTCCTAGACACGAATCCAACATTATTTTTTGTCGCTGACGCCGTTTTTTTTAAAAATATACTTAAAAAACATAACCTAAACTAACCTTTATTGACGTACGACTAACGCTATTTTCGTGAATTTGTTTTTACTTTTCTTATGTATTTTCACGTTTTTACATAATATGTACTTTCTCTACATTTTTATGTATTTTTGTGAAAGTTACTTTATTTCACATTTTAAATGTTAGATTGTAATGACATGTAGGCCTATAGCGTGAACCGAGCACGCAGTTGCTACAGCGCACTGCACTACGTCTAGATCTGTAATTTTATACATTACTATATACCTACAAAGTATCCAGTCAGGTTAGATTTGGTAATAATTTTATTCAGAATCATTATCTATTTTTATTAAATTATAACCAAATCTATCCTGATTTGATACTTCATAGGTATATTTTAATGTAGGTATATAGTAATGTTGTATAAAACTATAACCAAATCTATCCTGACTGATTACTTTGTATGTATATTTCAATATAGGTATATAGTAAAATTGAATATAATTATAACCAAATCTATCCTGACTGGATACTTCGTAGGTAGTCATTCGTAGGTAATTCACGAAAATAGCGGTAGTAGCACGTCTGAATAGCAGTAGTAGCACGTCTGAACTTACGTCAATAAAGGCTATGTTTTTAAAGTATATTTTAAAAAAACGGTGTCAGCGACAATTATTAATGTTGGATTCGTGTTTAGGACGTAAAAATACATAAGAAAAGTAAAAACATTTCACGAAAATAGCGGTAGTAGCACGTCTGAATAGCGGTAGTAGCACGTCTGAACTTACGTCAATAAAGACTATGTTTTTTAAGTATATTTTAAAAAAATGGCGTCAGCGACAATTATTAATGTTGGATTTGTGTTTAGGACGTAAAAATACATAAGAAAAGTAAAAAAAATTCACGAAAATACCGGTAGTCGCACATCGGAATAATTACCAAAATAAGATGCGGGAGTTTAATAATTCTGTAACATATAGTGCATTTTATATATCTATATTGAAATATACCTATGAAGTATCCAGTCAGGATAGATTTGGTTCTAATTTTATACATTTAACCATTTAGGTAATGTAGAAAATTAAAACCAAATCTATCCTGACTGAACACTTTTTAGGTATAGTTTAATATAGGTATATAGTAATGTATAAATTTAAAACAAAATCTATCCTAACTGGAGACTTCATAAGTATATTTAAATATATGTATACAAAAACCATATAAATTTAGCCAAAATGTTCTCAAATTCTACCACACAAGGTATGGGTGATGTCACTATCACTCCGTGACCGATGCACAACTTAATGCTTCGCACTGTACATCACAAAACATTTGTTTCACTCCGCAGCCCATTCACAACTTATGCCTCCGGACTGAATTTTTACCCTACCTAATATTAAAAAAAAAAACTTTCCGAGGTCAATAAAATAAAAATTCTTGTGTATATCGTCTTATTTGGTGGTTTTGAACAATTTTCCAAAATATCATAGGTGGCTGCTCAATCTCACAGTTACCATAAATTTTGTCGTATTCCTGATCAGTTCTGAATTGTCTGGTATAATTTTTTTGGCTAAAATTGTACACGTGGGCACAAGAAATAAATACTGGTAATTATATACATTTTGGAACCATTTAGATATGCGTATGAAAACATGTCCTAAGGCTAAATTAATAATTATTTCTTTTGTAGAAAAAAACTTTTTCTAATCATGTATTAGTTGGGACTACTACACATTTTTTTAGACACACAGTAGCAAAGGCACACCATACTACATACACAACATTACTATATATCGATATTAAAATATCCCTGTGAAGTATCCAGTTAGGATAGATTTGGTTGTAATTATATACAACATGTAACCAAACAAATCTATACATGTAAAGTAAGAATAGAGATTACTAAAAAATTATTTACATACAAAAAAAAATAAGATGCGGGAGTTTAATAATTCTGTAACATATATGGTACCTAATAGTGTTTTGTTAGTTATTTATTTCTCATTCCCCCAAAAATTGAAAAATGACAACTCCCGCCCCCTCTATGGCTCCTAAAACTTTACTAGTTCAACTTTTTGACCTAATTTTTTTGATATAGTAACTTGCAAAATGTAATTAAAATTGGTGCTGACTCCCAAACAATTACAAATTTTAAAAACAAATCAATTAACACTTTAATTCAACACTGCTTTGCACATTAAGTTCTATCGTGTTTACTTCCAAAGTTCAATGCAGTATTATTTGTTTTGTGCATAGAATAGTGTTTGTTTCATACTTTTGAGTAATTTTTGTTTCTTATCACAAAAAAAAACAAATGTGTGCAAGTTTTATAATTCTAAAATGTTTGTGTGCCAGGTGAACATTTTTTTTTTTTTGAGACAATAGCAAATTAACTTGATTTTGAGGCATTTTGCGAATTATTACGTAAAAAAAATTGAGCTAAACCATTAAATCTCTTAACATTTTATGTGTGCTGTGGCGGAGGGAATGCTATTTTCCATAATTAAAAATTTTTGGGGCATGAGCGGAAGTTTTTAAAATTTTTGATGTCTTTCTCCATCGCTTGGTAAAATTGATTTTGCTATAATCGTTTACTTGGGAACAGGAAATAAATACCTCTTGTTACAATTGATTTTTTGCTTTGTTAAATTATTTGGGAGTCAATGGAAGGTTTACGCATTTTTCGAGTCACTTCCTCAAAAAATAAAGCCAAAATATTGTTTGTAACCAAATCTACATATGTAAGGTAAGAATAACAATTATTACAAATAAACAGATGTTTATCTTCAATTAATATTTCACAACTGCCTTCATAATTAAAAACCTAAATATTGCGATTTTTTTATAATACAGTTTAACACTGTAACTTCTAAGGCTTGAATAAGATTACATGGTTTATAAAAAAAGTCAATTACATCCAATGGAATAATATTTCATACTGTTGAAGTATATTAACCTAAATAAACGATGTAACTACTACTCAATAACAGCTGGAAATGAAATTACAATAGATGGACTTTTAACTTTAATTAGCATTACAGAACTACGTTCTAAATTGAGAACCTAAACACAGAATTCTTGTTCCACCGTTATGCCAATAATTACAAATACGGAGAAAAATTTTGTCCATTTTGCAATTTCCGTAGCAGCTGCTATTTTGGAGTACAGTAATACTTCGACTTACTCTACCCCATCTTACATGATTCCCAAGTTACGCGGTTTTAAATCATGCTATCCGAGTTACGCATAAACTGGCTTGTTCTGGAAGAAAAGACCTAAAAAAGCACATAAAGAGAAAATATTTCCAGGTTATATGGCCGCCAAAGGCAGATTGATAGTGATGGTTGGCGCAAATACAGCTGGTGACTGTAAGTTACAACCTCTAATAGTTTATCGCTTAGAAAATCCAAAGGGATTAAAAAATATTTCTAAAGCTATCTTGCCCATGATTTTGGAAGTCGAATCGGAAGGCTTGAGTGACAGCTTTTTTTTTTGAGGACTGGTTTGGTTATCATTTCATACCTCAAGTTGAACGTTATTGTCGGTCTAAACAAATTCCTTTTAAAATAATTCTTATTAATTGACAATGAACCTGGTCATCCTCTTACTACTTTCACTAATTTTGACACACGTGTGAAAGTGATATTTTTACCACCAAACGTAACTAGTTTGCTTCATCCGATGGATCATGGAGTTAACAAAATATTTAGAGCTTATTACACAAGAAGATCATTTGCGCATCTTCTTGAGACAGAACAACGAGCTCTCTGTTGAAGATTTTTGAAAACAATTCAATGTTTTAGATGCTTTGAGAATCATTTGACAGTCTAGGAATGAAATTTCACAAAAAAACTTTGAATGTCGTTTGGAAAAAGCGTGTTTTTTTCGCCACTGAAACTCAAGCGAAATCAGTGCCAGACTCTGATGAAATTGCTGATGCGATTGAAGAAGGTATCGGTTTTGCCAGACAACTAAATTTAGAAGAGGATAATGATGACGTTCAAGTACTGTTGGATTTACACATCCAGCAGCTGACAAATAATTGATGAGCTCATAGAAAACGCAGATTCTTTAGACCCAGTTGACATAGAAAATGAAATGACGGTTAGAAATTTGACAAAATGCCTTAGTTTCTTTGAGTAAGGCTTACAAATTTTGGAAAACATAGACTCCAACGGCAAGTGCCCTTGGGTTTTAATGCCCATGGATTTTCTGAGCGATAAACTATAAGAGGTGTCAACAGCTGTATTTGCGCCAACTATCACAGTCAGTCGGTCTTTGGTGGCCTTAAAACATTTTCTATTCATGAGCTATTTAAGTTCTCTTGAGCATTTTCTTCCAGAATAGGCCAGTTTCTGCATAGTTTAGACAGCATGATTTAAAATCGCGTAACTTGGGAATCACGTAAGACGGGGTAGAGCAAACCGAGGTGTTACTGTATATATAAAATCCACTCTCATAATTATTTAATATTTATTTATCACTAATAAAGGTAGGGATTAATACTGCGTATGTGATAGTGTTTAAACGCCTATCACCTACACATATGGTTTTGTTTTTTTGGATTCCATCTATAAAAACACTGTCACTTCTATATCTGTCACAGGCAATAATAGCCATTACACATTTTTTGCTATGGAAGAAACTGGTTACCTGATATATTTTGTTTCGGTAACTTCTTGCTATACAACCAAAACTCATTTTTTATATTGCTTGTAACAAGTCTTGTTTTCTGAAATAATGCTAAATAATATGCCTATTTAATTTTTACACATGTCAGGTTAGTTGAGAGATCATTCTCCTCCAAATTAAAAAATCATTCTTAATGTTGGTTATTTATATCTGCTTTTTCAGAATATTTGCAACTAGCCTGCAATATATGAAAGCTTATTAAATTATAATAAGGTCATGAGTTGTTGAAAAAAAAATAAGGTCTTAAAAGTATATGTTACTGATCAAAATCCTCGTTTTCGTAATTGTTGAATATTTAGGTCTATGCACTATCTGCAATCTAGTGAACTCAATGCCTCTATATAATCATTCGTAATCCTTTCATTTTATATTTGAAATTAGTGTTATAGGAACAACAATTTCTGTTGTGTAGAACACATAGCAATTTCTGTTGTGTAGAACACATTGTTTATGTAATTAAGTTTTTTATTAAACAATAAATTTCCAAAGATAATACAGTTTACAGGTCAATTGAGCAAGAATAATTGAAATGGCTCAACAGAAGACAAATAATCTACTTATAATTAGGGGAAATGTTGAGTCATAGAACTAATGTTTTTTTTTCTTTTACAATGTGACAAGTGTGTAAGTAATAAATGCAAAAATAATTGGTATATGACTCAGTATATGGTAAATAGGATACCCTATAATGGTGATAATTATTTGATCAACAAAGGCAAATGTTCGAGCCATTAGACTAATGTTTTTTTAACAATGTGACAACAAGTGAATCATCTAAGTTCAATTATTAATTATTTATAAACCTTTAAACCCTAAACTACATATGTATTCACTGCTAAAACTGTTAACTTAACTAGGGACAAATGCTCCTCTATTCACATTAAAACAAATTTTAAACTTTTGTATAGTCATTTTTTTTCTTAGTACAAATTAAATTTAATAAAATTCAAATTTTTTGTTAAAAAATATCTTTATAAACTAGTTTTTTTTGTGAATGTGTTATTGATTTGATTTTTTGACCAATCATATTTTCAATATGTGTCTTTAATCCACCTTAAATTTTACTCTACCTAGTGCAACATAAAGTTTGACCATATGTAAAAACAGAATTGGTCAATTGAAGCCCTGATCTTAAGGATGTTTGACTCTGAGCCTTATTTATTGTTATTGCAAAAAGATTCAAAATCCATTGCACTGTTGTACTGTCTAATGCATTTAAATAGTTGCAAATCATTTTCAAACACACGCATAGATCTTGCATGTTTCTGCTTTGGTGGGTAAATTAAGCCATTGTGACATGACATGAAATGATGTTTGTGGATTTGGAGTGAAAATGGAGTGGTCCACAGTTCATGCATTCTTCATTTATCAAGCCTATATTTGAGTGAATCTATCATTCTCAAGTACTAATATTGTTCTGAACGCTGGGTTATTGTCAACATCATTCTGTCTAGCAATGTTATTGATTTCACAAACAGCTCTTCTGTCCGCATTGTTTCTGAAGACCATTCCTCTTCTATGCCGTCTATCCTTTATGCTCTTATTAAAACTACGCAATAAAATAAATAATGTAAACACAAAAACTACAAAGGCTATTAGCAAAAACCTATACACATTAACTTTTAACACTGTTTAAACACAAAAACTATAAAGGTTATTAGCAAAATTCTACACAAATAACCTTTAATACTGTTAAAATATTTGGTAAATGTTTGGATTAACAAATCCGGCTAGATATTAGTATAGAACATTCCTAAACATGTTCTAAGGCTATTCTCATTAATTTTTTTTTGTGCTGGAAAGTTATATGTTTAACAATTTTTAGTTGGGTAAAAAAATTCAGTGTGAAGTATTAAGTTGTGGTACAGCTGCCTGATTCTGTGGAGTGATACATGTCACAACTATAGTTGGTGTTTTAGGAATCTAAACTTTGGTAAATACGCAGATTACCCACCCCCAATGAAATGCGTATAAAATGGATGAAAAACATGACCTGAAGCTATATTTATAAAGTAATTTTTTTTTGTTATATTCACGGAAGGTTGATTTTATATACCTATATTGAAATATACCTATGAAGTATCCAGGCAGGGCAGATTTGGTTATAATTTTATACATTTAATTAACCATTAGGTAATGTTGTATAAAATTACAACGAAATCTATCTTGACTGGACACTTTATAGATATATTTAAATATAAGTATGTGTCATTAAAATGTGTGTAAGAATAGGGCTAACGTGATGTCACTACAATTGTGATGTCACAGTATCACTCCGTGGAAGTAGGCAAGGATAGCACAACTTAATACCGCTTAAAAATTTGACTTACGAAGTTATATATATGGATATTGTTCAACCTATTAGTCTAAATATTTTGAAAGTAAGAATTTAGTAGACAAAAATTGATAAATATCATTAAGAATTATAAGTTAGTAAACTTGTAACTATCTTGTAGGGTGTCTTTTTTGTGAAATTCTATAAAAAGACACAAAAATGCTTTTGAAATATGTTTGTATTTACATTAGAGGGTTTACAAATTTGTTATTTTTTCAAGTTAACAATTTTACCGTATCAAGAATCAGCAGGCACTAACAGTATATCTAAAAGACTGGAGAGGAATATGAATTTTTTTGAAGTATAGAACTAATATTTTTAGGTTGATTATGTTTCTAAAACTAATTTTCTAATTATGTCTTCTAAGAAACCAAGTAAATATTTAAACCTAAATTTTTATATGAACCCATACAACAATAATATCTAATAAATGTAGATAAGACTGAAAAATATTTAGCTGAAAAAAGCGTTACAGCTCTTTATGTCACATGGCAGGTTAGGAATTTTCAGACATCTTTCCACCTGTGGCTTTTCAAGTTCCATGGCTAGATCTTGTATGAATTTGGTTACAAAGGAATTACATAAAAATAAAATAGAAGATGGCAAGAGGCCATCTCCTAGTTCTACAATTGGAAGAATAAATAACAAATTTCATGTCAGGAAGGTCAACACCTGCCTTTGTCTTTTAATAACCTACTATTTCTGGTTGCTACTTTATTTCACAAGTTTCAGTGGTTTTAATACATAGATGAAAGTAAAAAGATTTATTTTTTTTAGGCACTACAGATACTAGACTTGTCACCCTGCAAAACCATAAAGAGTTAAACCATCATGTCTGCCTGGAGATGGTAAAAACTCAATCGGTTAGGCGATGATAACCTTGATAGGTTTTTCGCCTGGAAAAAAAAAACAATCGGAATATATATATATATATATATATATCCCTTTGTTTTTTTTTAATGTTTCAGTGTTGGCCTAAAATCGGTAACCATGTTCATCTATACATTCAAATTAAGCTAAAATATTGATTAGCAGAGATGTTCCTATTACTAATTTCGATAGACTTGTATAATTTTAGAACTGATGGTGTTTGTTTATGATTATGTTGGTTTGCAAAGTTTTCTTTCTTTTTCACCTAACCCAATGCCACCAGTCTTTACTCTTACAAATGTATGCATTCACTAAATAGGACATGACAGAATCTATCATACATAATTTTAATGGTGTATTTTTTTGGCATATAAACTCTGAAGTGTCAGTGACTCTTAATGGAACTAGCACTTCATCGATAGTGACATTACAGACAGATGAGTACACCTCTGTGCAGTTATCAATGGAATGTTCATAAATGTTATTAAATAAGAACGGTAGGATCATTCCATTGTCTTTGTTTCCTAGTTTTTGCATTTTCAAAATGTATACATGCTAATAAAACTTGCAATATCTGTTTGGGCATAATCGCCATGAATACTGGCCTGGTCATAATTCCCTTATCAATTAGTTAGTTTGCATTTTCATAAGATCTCAAAACTGAATTTAGCAATATTAGACCTAATAAAGCTTTTGTTTCAATGATAGCGTCTTTGTACTGGCTAATATTTGTATGAATATCAACACTACTTTTAACATTTTGAAGTTTTATACTCGCATTTAAAACAATTTCATTTATCATAAAATTGGGAGCAAATATTCCCACGTAATTTTGACGTAATGTCGCCAGAGTCATGCTCTTCTTGTAGGGGCTGGGAGTGGTCCTCTTAAAATATTGTGTCTAGGAGTTCTGTGCTGTTTAATTGGTTCTTTTTTTGCACCAAATGCTGTCATCTTCCCCTCCCCATAATATCATTTGGTGATTTATCAAATACAAAATTTTCTGCTATGTAATGGATTCCACCATCATTCTCTAAAGATGGGTCATCTGAGCTCTCAACGCTTTTGCTTTCATTTTCTTTGTCATAAACATCACCTGTTTATAATGATACACGTTTAAAGAACAATATATTTTTGCTATATTACAGAAATGAGTGCCTACTTTCTATAAGAGAATTGAAGTTCTATCTCTTCAAAGTTTTCATTATGTTAATGTCTGAGGGAGATATCTATAAAGGTCTTCATAGAATTAATTAATGCTTTCATTTTTAATAATGTTTGTTTATGTGAAATATAATATCTCATTAGAATCTAAGTATGTTTTTATTTAACACATCACGTGTATTTTGAATCAATAACTTGAAATTTAAAAATATACAATAGACACTCATTGTTTCTCAACATTTATTATTATTAAAAAGTAGAAACAATGTTTTTATAACCTGGACAGATATAAGTACTATTACTTCTGATTTGATTTAATAAAATATGATTTTTCTTAGATGAACTCTCTCAAGTTGGTTGAAATAAAGAAACTGTAGCTACATATTTTTTGTCTAAGTTGCATCACATTTCTTTACAGAATGTGATGCATTATGCATTTCTTTGCAGAAATTAGATCAATACAACATGATTTTAATTTGACTTCTGAAATAATTTTTTAAATTATATTTTCAAGAGTAATTTTTTAACAATAGGGAAATTTGCAGTCTAGGTTATCTATAATCCCGTTATAGCTTGGAAATCAAGAAAAATGGCATTTGATATAAATTCCTTAAATTAGCTAGGTGAATAAGTATATTTTGATTTATTTAAAAGTTTTCATCCATGTCAGTTTTCAAAATGGTTATTTTGCTTCAAAATGTTATGAAGTGGTATTGCCATGATTTATCAGAAACCACTACCCGTCATTACATGACACACTTTCCATAAGTGAAAGGATAAGGTCACAAGGCCTAAAAGGTGAAGTAGTATGTTTTAATAAAACTTTGAATTATGATGTAATTACCAATACTTCCCTTAGATTTATTTTTATTCTGTCATTTATTTTGTGCTTTATTAGTTTTTTAAACATTTTATTTTAGATAATAATATATTTTATTTTAAATTTTTTGTTTGAATTCAAAATTTAGACATTTTAAAACATTACAATTAAAAAAAAACAAAAATTTGTTTTATTAAAATAACCTATGCTAGTTTATACAAATTTTTCTGTAAGATTTTCTTGCACATATATTAAAATTTTCTTTTACATCCTTGTCCTTCTACCTACCATGGAGGTGTAACTGATAGACCTGCACTGTGATACTTCACCCTATTAGCAATGAAAGATTTTTACATTTTTCTTTTCTCTAGTTTTTTCTTTAATTTTTTAAATTATAGTAATATTTTGTTTTCTATTTACTTATCTTTTCATATTAACCAAACTTTACGTTAAACTTACTGAAAATTTCTTTGCTAAAAATTATCTGTTAATCTTTATTTGTAAAATCCTTATTCATTGTAAAATATTGCACTAATTTCGAAACGATCTGTAAAAGGGTTTTATAGGGAAGAAGTTGTATTTTTGTATTGAAAAAAATTGAAATTATAAATTTGTGCAAAATTGTAAAAGAAACTTACCATGTTATAATCTTTAACTTCTGGTATCTTAACTGCCTTCTCTCTTTGCATTGTAGATCTTGATATTTCCATTCTTTTTTTCTTCTGCAATTTCTTTGCAGAGCATATATGAATGGTCTTCCTACCAAGTGACATTGAAGCTCTTGGTATAGAAACAATTCTTGTCACATCACCAAAGTTGAACTAATAGCTTTGGATGCTGCAGACTCTACTCTTGATACATTATGGCCTTTTCTACAGTATATCCATATGCAGCTGAGTAAGCACTCATTGCTATTCTGTGTTATTATCCTGACAGGGAATAAGTCTATTTCAGTATGTTATCCTACATAGGTAATGCCATAAGCTTTCCTATAGGCCCTACCAGAGGACATCATGTTGCTCCTTGGTCCTACTCTCTCTTATCCTTCTCCTTACAAGGTTGTTACCCTCTATAATCCCGGCAGGGAGTAGGTCTACTTCAGTACGTTATCCTGCATAGCTAATGTCATGATCCCCCCTATAGGTCCTTCCAAAGGACACAATGTTGCTCCTTGGTCCTACCCTTCCCTTATCCTTCTCCTTACAAGGTTGTTACCCTCTATAATCCCGACAGGGAGTAGGTCTACTTCAGTACATTATCCTGCATAGGTAATCTCATGACCCCTGCTATAGGCCCTTCCAAAGGACATTATGTTGCTCCTTGGTCCTACCCTCTCTTATCCTTCTCCTTACAAGCTTGTTACCCTCTATAATCCCGACAGGGAGTAGGTCTGCTTCAGTACGTTATCCTGCATAGGTAATGTCATGATCCCTCCCTATAGGCCCTTCCAAAGGACATTATGTTGCTCCTTGGTCTTTCCTACCTTCCCTTATCCTTCTCCTTACAAGCTTGTTACCCTATATAATCATGACAGGTAGTGGGTCTACTTCAGTACGTTGCGCTGCACAGTTAATGACATGATTCCTCTTATAAGCTTTACTAAAAGCGGGAATTTCAAGCTTTCAAATAAAACAAATCCCAGTCATTTGCCTTTCCCTATTCAAGATAAATTAAGTCAACAAATGTTTTTTTTTTTTAAATGAGTAGTAATTCTCATGGCAATGATCTAAAAAACATATTTTTTTATAAATTTCTAGTTATCATACTCAAAAATAATTACATATTTGAATTCAGAAACTTTTTAAGTATTAAAAAAAGAATTTTTTTTCATATTATAAATATTTTGAATGTTGACTTCCCCCCTTTAAATACAATTACAATCTTCAATATGGTAACTTATTTACTTGAAAAAACAATCAATCCTATATCTGCTTCCAATTGGAAAGGTTGTGATTATGTAATACAAACATACTTTATTACGTAAACCCTTCTTCTATATTTGGATTTTTCGTTATCCGGATCAGGCTGTCTGGATCCATATTGATCTGGATAAGAGAGGTTTTACTATATATCAGTGGTAGATTTTCATGAGATAATTACCTAGAACAGGAGGATAATAATATTTTATTATAATAATTTTTTTTAATATTTACTTTTATTTATGAAGGTGTTTTGAGTAATACATTTATAAACCGCTTGCAAGTTAATAAATATGATTTTTTTAAAAGACAAAATTGTTTTCATATACTTCAACTATAAAATATATAAAGATTTTATTCTTACTTTTTTTCAGCAGGGATTTCAAAATTGTTTTTCCTTTTGCAAAAACAATTATGGGCATAAATCAACTATATAAATTAATCAAATTAAAATTTATATACAAAGGTGTAACTTTTTATTAAAAACAAAAATTAAAACCACTTTCGAGATTAAAGGGGTCTATGTAGTTTATGTAATGAAGTAACTGATTAATGCATCCATATTGCAGTTGAAAGCTTATTATAGAGAAAAAGAGTGCCTAGAGCACGTAGCAATATTTTGGTTCACATTGTGCAATAATTAACTCACAAAACAAAATTAAAACATGTTCTTGTTGAATCTTGGAATGTTTTTATTAATGAATTTACATAGAAGGACAAATCTTTCTAATTATTTTGTCATGAAAACATACTTTTATTATGTAAAAAAAGCATTAGAAATTATTGGTTATATGAATTGTTGAAACAATTGTTTCTTTTTTTTAGTTCATATTCAAAGAATTTGTAGATATAGTAATAGGCTATATAAATAAAACAATTAATTTTGCAATTTTTTAATGGAGGATTAATTTTTTCTGTTTTTTTTTTTGTACAGCTGAAAGAGCATTGGACACCATGAATTTTGATATATTAAAAGGACGCCCAATCAGAATAATGTGGTCACAACGTGACCCTTCTCTACGCAAGTCGGGTGTCGGGAATGTGTTCATTAAAAATTTAGATAAAAGCATTGACAATAAAGCTATGTATGATACGTTTTCTGCCTTCGGAAACATCCTTAGCTGTAAGGTAAGTTGAACAACATAAAGTAATGTTTTATGACAATAAATAGCAAAAATAGTTTTTACTATGCAGTAACCAATAAGCAGATAGATATAAAATAAATAGACTAAACCCTTTGCCACTCATGACTCCAAATAAAACAATTTACACAGTTTGCCCGCTTATATTGTTAAAACAAAAATACTTAACGAAAATTACACTTTATTGGAATACAGAATAGTGGACCGAATGTTAACAAAGTTATATATTTAATATATTATATATTCCATCTTCATGTGAGCTACTAGTTATATCTTTAAAAATAAATGTGTGAAGAATTATAAGATTTAAAGCCTAGAAGGGCTAAGTTATTAACTAATCTAAGTTCACCTTATTTATAACCATAATTTTCATAATATTGTATAATGCATTGCTAATAAGTAAACACATACTGAAGAGTAAATTTTAAAAATTAAACCAAAAACATAAGTTATTCATAAGAAGTACTCTTGCTAAAGCCACATTAATTTTTCTTCAGGTTGCTCAAGACGAGACTGGAGCTTCTAAGGGGTATGGATTTGTTCATTTTGAAACCGAGGAGTCAGCCAACAAATCTATTGATAAAGTAAATGGAATGTTGTTGAATGGCAAGAAGGTAAAATATTTGAGGTTTTTTAAAAAACATTTCTATCGTCATTTACAAATTATAATGTTAATTGTTATTAAAATTTTGTTTAGGTATTCGTGGGCAAGTTCATCCCCCGGAAAGAACGCGAGAAGGAACTTGGTGAAAAAGCCAAATTGTTCACTAACGTCTATATTAAGAACTTTGGAGATGACTTCAATGATGATACATTGAAAGATATGTTCGAGAAATACGGACTAATTACAAGTCACAAGGTAATAAGTACTGAATTTGATTTAAAAAATTTTCTATTACAGTGTATACAAGTATCACTTTAAATAAAATTTTAATTTATATAGTTTCAGCTGTAAACATGAAACAAATGTTTAAGAACAATAACAAGCAATGTTAAATTCGGTTAAGTACTTCTATTGGTAACAAATTAGCGATTTTTGGTAAACCTTATTTGGTAAATTTTTAAATTTAACATTCTTAAAGTTTGGAATCTGAATTTTAAATAATCTTCCTTCAGATTGTTTCTGTAGTACTGTTCTCAGGGTGTCTAATGACAGGGAAAACCTGGAAAAGTCAGGGAATTTTAAGATTCTGGAAAATTCAGGAAAAAGTCAGGGAAAATTTTAAATAATCGGGAAAATATTTATTTTGATTAGAAACAAAACTAGTGGCCATTGCTCTGGAATATTTGGTATTGTAAGCCAGTGGTTTAGGGGCAGGGCAGTCAGGAAATAACACTTCTTTATTTAGATGCCCATTATTTATTTGATAAGCCCATTGCTATGACTTCAGGACTTATGTCAATAAATATTAAACGTGTCGAGTTGGTACAGCTGGGAAGTTTTACCTTGGACCGTGGCCTTGGGGTGCGCAGTGGTTCTGTTATCATATGGACAGGTGGGGATAACAGATAACTCAGTCTGTTTCTGACCACACAGAACGCTGTGTAAACATTCGTAGCCAGATATTTGTCTAGACTCGTGATAGTATGTGTTTTATTTGACGGTGATTATTTTTACACTGTTTATTTCAACATGGAAGGTTCCGGTTTTCATTGCCGTAGCGGGCAATCGCGTCATTACCTCCCAAAGTCTGGATTTATCCAAGATCCTTCAGATATCAATGGATGGGCCCAATGTAAACTGGGCTTTCTATAGATATCTAAAAGAGGAAAAGTCAGGGAAAACTCAGGGAATTTCTTCAAGCTATTTTACTAGACACCCTGTGTTCTATACTGGCTCTGGAAGTCCATTTGCCTTATTGGCAATAATGTACAACATTAAGTATGTATTTCTTAGCAAAAGAAAACGACAAGAATAATTCTATTAATGTCATATTTACAATGTCAAACCGGAATGTTTAAATTAATACTTTTCAAATATAATAAACCATTGTAGTTGACTGCAATTTATTAAACAGCATAATATATTTATACCGGAAGTATATTTCAATAACTATATATGAGTATACAAACAAGTATAGAGTAAGGTACATATGAGTGAATCAGAACAATGCTGGAGAGTATTTAGGTGTTATCTAGTTTTAGTAGGCATTTCCTTATTTTCCCCTTATTCCACATCCTCCCTTGAATGAAAATATTGTCTATTATTCTCTTTTTGTACTTGTTTTTACTTGTTATTATTTATTACTGTTAATAATATTAATTCTTTTCATAAATAAAATGGATTCTCTTTCCAAGTTAGATTTAAAAGACAATTTAGCTGATTGTTTTTAGCTCGAAGTTTTATTTTTTTGTTTAGTTATACATCTTTGTTTAAGGCGTGGATGCGATCAAGTATGTGAGTGTATAGATGCACCCACAATGGTGTGAACATTTTTGTGATTAGGCTATTGCCTCTCTACTTTTACAGAGCAGTATAATAAATTGTTATAACTTATGTACTTTCAATGTTTATCTACATGATAAAGATTTTGTGACTAAGCAATGTATCACTATGCTCTGCTGTCTTATCTTTGTTTTTTTCTTGATAATTGTCAACACTAAGATATGATTTATAGAACTGGCAGCTGTTTTTTGTTTTCAGAGAAGTTAACAGATGTTTTAACACATTTTCTGAAATCATACCCTACTCGATCGTTCTCAAATGTTCGTTTCTTCTATTAAGTCTGATACCACATCATACAAATAATGTTATTTTTTGTGTAAATTGTGTTATATGGTCATAAATTTAAAGAGTTCTTTTATAAAATTAATGTAATTTTTATCTTTTAAAGTTTTTATTGTATTTTTAACATTTGAAAGTTGTGGTTTTTATAAAACTGAATCTAAAATTTCATGATAATGTGAAGGAAAGTGCCTTATAATAGGCAATAAAACAAGAAATTAATTCCAGGTTTGATTAAATGCTATATAGGAGCATTTGGAAATTCCAAACATTTGTTTGGAAATTCCAAACAGGAGTAATGCTCTAGGTTGACCTGTCTTCTATCTAACAGAGTTATTTCTTTAATATTTGTATTCCTAGTCGAGAAAATTAGATTACCTTTGTCCACAGAAGTTAAATTGTTTTCATACTTAAACCTATAGCAAAATGCATTTCTTTATAAAGACATTTTACTATATGAAGTTATTGCTAGAATGAGTTTTTTAATGAAGTAACTGTATCTAATACATATACACAACTCCTGTAACAGTATAAATCAAACATCTATGTTTGGTAGTTTTGATAAATATGAAGAACAAACTAATTTTAATAAAATGTTTCAGAACCAAATCAAATTAATTAAGAAGTTTTCAAAAATTACGTTTTGCCTGGTCTAAGTAATTCAAGAGCCAGTGGGTTTTTGTAAATTATATTGAATTACTAAACTAAGTTGTTTATTTAGCTTAATTTATTAGACTTTATTGAATAATTGAAAACCTTCACGTTCATAAGTCAAATGGTTGTGTTGCTTATATTCTTAGATTTTATTTTCTTTACAAGGGGTACAAAATATAGGAATTTATTTGAAAGCTATTCATTTTTTTTTTTTTTTTTTTGTACAAAAACAACCCTATCCCCTTCATAATAGTCACCATTAAAACTAATATATTCATCCCACCAGTACTTTCCTCTGTTCGAAACATTTCTTTGTAGTCAGCTCTTCCCTTTTTTTGGACCTCTTCAATGTTGTCAAATCTGTATCCTTTCATGCGACCAAACAAGAAAAAGTCGCACAGAGCCTAGTAAGGCGAGTAAGGTTTGTGAGGTAGCTTAATCATTTTTAGCCAAAAACTGTGTAACAGATGGCTGTGTGTGCAGGGGTATTGTTATGGTGGAAAAACCTGTCTCCTCTCTTGTCATAATTTTTTTTTTGTAACACTTGCACAATCTTTTTAAAACTTCTAAATAAAAGGTTTTCTTGATTGTCTGACTGGTTTAACCAATTCTGAATGAACTCCCTTGCCATCAAAAAAGAAAATTAGCATAGTTTTGATGTTTGATTTTATTTGACGTTTTTTAAAAGGGGTAACGACAATGTTTTTCTAATTTCCTTTGCTGTGACTTTGTTTCTGAGTTGTAATCATAACTCATCACCAGAAATGACCATTGACAGAAAAGTGGATCAATTTCAAGCTGTTGTTTCAAAGCACGACATGATTCAATTCGATGTTCTTTTTTTTTTATTCAGTCTGAGCGGAAGAAACTTGGTAGCAACCCATTTCTTCTGTTAAAATTCAGTCGATTCAGGCTGTTGATAGACATCCAGAACGAGGTTTGTCATCAATTGACGTGTCGCCATTTTTAAACTGAGAAAACCACTTGTACACTTACGTTTTTCCCATAGCGTTGATATACTTTCCCCAGAATTTTGACCTAGTACAAAACAAAATTTCTCAGTTACACGTTGTTCACTTGAACTTATCATCATAGAAAACAAAACAGAGCTAGCAAAAACAATCACTGCAGGCCAACAGAACAAGCAAGATCGACAACCTAGGTGGCAAAGAGGTGTTGAGCTGCATAAATGCTTCATACACAAGCTCAGTCCACAGCAATGCTATTTTTGTTACTTTTAGGTACCCACTCATATTACTTAATCCAATTTAATTCTCCAATAATACTTACTTTTTTTTTCATTAATTATCTATTTTGAATTTCAAGTTGTAAATAACTTTTATTTTGTCAATATGATTAATTGTATTAGTTTTTCAAGTGTTCGAGGATAATTGAAGGTATGTAATAAGATTTTATAATTATTGTTTTTTGAAATATCTATATATATCCACATATTTAGTGAAAGAGATTTTTTTGATGGTATAAAAAAATCTACAAGGGTTTATCTCCTTGTTAATTTATGACTAGGGTATCAGAAATTAAAAAAATATATAATAAACCTCATTTATTAGAGTATACTGTTTCGCAAATAATTACAAGTCAACTCTCTCCTTATAAGTTAGTAACAAAATCGAACTTAATTATGTGAAAAATTATAAATAGTATTCCAAGCTAATCATGTGAGAAGTATCTAAGGTGCGTATGTCTTTTAGAAACGCACCTCATAATTTCAAACTAAAGATATTTTAGAGTTGAGTTCTGATTTCAGAAGATCGAACTGGAAGTGGCATAGTTGTAAGCCCCTGACTGTACAATAGGATGGGATAAAAAATTTGTTTATTATTTTTAATGTTATACCATAAAAAAGTCGTCCTTAGAAAATAAGCAAAATCCAAAACAAAAATATTATGTTTTCAACAACCAGCTAGCGCAACACTTTAAATTCAAAGTGATATGAATATTAGGAGATTTTTAAAGTTTTTTATAATTATCTAATCCTTTATAAATTAAACACCTTCGATGCCTATCCAAGTAGACAGTTTTGTTTACTGTTTGATCAAAGCAGATGGTGAGGCTATCTAGAACTATTATATTTTAAGCTCCTTGAACTTTTAGATTTTTGTCCTAGTCATCTTCACTTATACCATATATTTTTTTTTCTCATTATTTAGACATAGTTTTTTTTAGGACCTCTGTTTATTAATTGATAAAACATTAAATTAAATTGCATATATATAATTTATGCTATTAGTAGTAAACTGTATATAGCTAGTAGCTAAGTTTATACATAAAAATAGATAATTGAAAAAAAAAGAACGAACAATTTATATTTTATAATTCAGAAGTTTACATACCAGTTTATAGAGGAGGCATTTATTATATCCATGAGTTTAGGTTGATATAAAGTGTCAATAAGCTAACCATCTTCTTACTTTGCCTCTCCTCTTCACCTTATTGTTGTGTGATGCAACATCACAAACCATTGAGATGTAAAAATTCCTAGAGCATTCAAAATAACTTAATTTTATTTAAATATTACGCTTTCAAATTATTTGTTATAATTTTATCTGTGAAAGTCTAAGCAGCTACCAGAAAAGAGCATCTGTTTATAGATTAGTATGTAATTAAATTTTTATAATGAGATGTTATTATGTCACTTTTTGTTTGCAGGTTATGAACAAAGATGATGGCAAGTCACGAGGTTTCGGCTTTGTCGCATTCGAGGACCCTGAGGCTGCAGAGCGCGCCGTGGATGATCTTAATGGCAAGGATGTTGGTGATGGCAAGGTAAAAAGAAAAGTCAGACAGGCTAAAATCTTTTTCATAATTGACTGGTGTACTAAAATTTGACAGAAATAAAAATTATATAAATTTTAAAATATCAGTAAATAAAGAGAAAAAATAATAGTGTCCAAGTTCCGTGATAAGTGAATCTACAAAATCCAAAGATTGAAACAAACTTCTTGTTTTAATGTAAATCTGTTAACCAAGATCATGTTATTTCACTGCTTAAATTTTTAATTTTTAAAAATTAAACTTCATTTGATTTGTATGATTTTTGCCGACTTAATGTTTGCTGTGCTAATGGTCCCAAGGTAGGCACATTCTATGTTCAATGTGGTCTGAAGAATGTGGGAACTAGTCAATGTTATGTTTGTCTTTTTTAGTGTTTTTATAGCTTAGTTCCACTATATTGCACTGTTCATATTCTATATAGAGATAAAGTTGTAAATTAGTAAGATTTGTGGGGGAAATGGTAAAAACAACCAACAAAAAAGACAAACAAAACATCTTTACCTATCATAAACCCCAGTAGTTTTTACTAAAGCAGTTGATTGATCATATTTTTTATAATTTTCTACTTTTCCGCTTGAATATATATTCTTATTTAGAGTATCATAATTATCTGCCATTTCCATCATCGCCATACTTCTCATTTAAATGTTTCAGAGGACCTCCATCTGTCACAACTTTTTATGAACTGTTCCCTCTGTTGACGGATTTCGGAGGACCTCCATCTGTCAAATTTTTATAAACTGTTTGGAAAAGTAGAAAATGATCAAAAGTATAATGTGGCAGGTCGATTAAAATGCTTCCAAAGTAAAAAATAGATTAAACAATAGACAGGGATTTGAATAAGCTAAACCGATATGAGATAAGGTTTAAATAACAAAGACTGGGTTAGTTAGATAAGATTAAAGACGATTCCCATGCAGGGAAGAATAGTTCATAAAAAGTTCTGACAGATGGAGGTCCTTTGAAACGCGTCAACGGGGGAGTGTGACGATGCTAACAATGGCAAGTAGTTATGTTATCCTAATAAAGAATTGATCAGACCTTTACCATAACTACTATTATCTTGTAGAACATGAAATTTTAAACTGGCACATCAAATGTTTAACTTTGCCCTTAAAATGTTTATAATTATTGTACACGATCTTTTAAATAAAACAATAATTATGAATAAGCGAAGAAAAATCTGAATAGGCTCGAGTAGAATCCATCGTTCCTGACCTGCCTCGTAGCTCCAGTGATTCCACCAACCATAAAGATAAAAGCTTAAATTGAGAAATGCCTGAAAATAGTTCTGAGAATATGTCAAGAGAATTCCCAAAAATGTAAACTATAAATTTGACTTAGTTTTAAAACCGAGAACAACAAACAGTTGTGTTATCATGGACCAATTAAACACCTACAATGTTTGACAATCACTTGTAGCACCTTAATATCAAAAGCTCTGTTGCTAGATGTGGTTGATTTGACGATTTTTTTCAGCAACACTGAAGTTCCACTAAGCATGACTGGGATAACCTCAAGCCTAATTTTATTCTGCCCTTTGCCTTAACAGTTTTAACACGAATCACGTATTTTTACAGATTGCTTTTACTACTGTAAAACGCAGACTACATAATTTTACGGGTTTGTAACTCATCATTAAATTAAACTGTGTTCTGTATTTTTATGGGTTTAGCGTATGTTTTTCTGAATATTAGTAACACATTTCACCACCAGATAACATTTAATGCATTACTACTGCCTTATTATACAAGATGATGTAATCAGGCGATAGTCATGATAGATTTATGTTGATCATGAGCAACTTTCACATAAATGACAATCGGCTTTGTAAATAGAGGGGGCAACAGGAATATGATCTTCTTCATAAAGTACAGTTTTTATTAGAAACCTTGCATATGTGTTTTGAAAAAGCATTAATGCTTGGGGATGCATCCCCAGCCGAGGTCAAGTGGCCTATCATTCAGTCGGCTTGCTACTGGCAGGCATCTTTTAGAAAAAATAGCACTACCACCAGGAAAAAATAAAACACAAAGAATGGGTAAAGTGTGTTCTGCAAAGGGGTCTAAATGGAGAGGGAAATCCAAAAGAAAAGACACATCTTTCTGGCATTGTGAGTATGATTTCCCATTATGTAAGAACCGTGTTTCAATATTTATCACATACACAAAAATTCAATGTATAAGTAACTTTTGTCTATGTAATATAAACAGTTGTTTTGTATTAAAAAAAAAACAGTGTAAATGTGTTTGATGCGTTTAGTTTTGTAAAAAACTGTTTAGTGCATTTCAGTTTGATTTTGATTTTTTTTTTTTCAAAAGTGACAGTTATACAATTTTATTTTTAATATATATATATATATATATATATATATATATATATATATATATATATATTCTTGATATTTAACGTTATCCATTGTTTTTCCGTTGCACTGACTTTATGAAGTTAATATATTACTATTGTAAGTAATTTTATCCACCATTAGGTGCAATAATTTTACCTTGAGTGATGCACCTTTCGGTCAATTGACCATTGTCGAATCACTGATGTTTTTCTGTTGTAGATGTTCGGTCTGTGATATAGGTGTTTGTTGACGTTACGCGCATTTTTTCTTGATCTGTGTGTATGATGTTTCTATATAGTATATATATATATTCTGTATCACTACATATGAATAATTAATATGAACCAATGTAAGTAACCTATTATATTTTATAATATATAAATAAATGATATTTATTTTATTTCATTCTCTCATATTTCTTTTTGTTTTCTCTTTGATTGACAAAGACCACTGTGTGTTTGAAATATATCATTGGTTAAGTGCTTTTATGTGTTTCTATTTCAAGACTACAGAGTGGACTCTTACCAATGTAAGTCTGTCAGTCTCCTAGTACAAAATCTCTCTCTCTCTCTCTCTCTCTCTCTCTCTCTCTCTATATATATATATATATATATATATATATATATATATATATATATATCACTCGAGTGATTCGACAATGGTCAAGTGACCGAAAGGCGCCTCATCACTCAAGGTAAAATCATTGCACTTAATGGTGGATAAAACTACTTACAATAGTAATATATTAACTTCATAAAGTCAGTGCAACGGAAAAACAATGGATAACGTAAAATATCAAGAATAAATATATATATATATATATATATATATATATATATATATATATATATTTATATAGGTTAGTTCTAGTAGAGCTTAAAGCTTATTTAGGAATTTTTTGGACTTGATAGGAGACTGACAGACTTACCTAAAGGCAATAGTCCAAAACTGCAATCTCTTGGAAATAAGCACATATAAAAACACATATAAAACACTTAATACACTTTTATTTGAAATATTTCGATCAACATGATCTTCTTCAGTCAAGAAAGAGAAAACAAAACAAAAGATTGAAGTGAACCACAGATGTGTATAAACATCCAAATGTCACAGATTCACAGATTTATAGTTTATGATATAGAGCTATATGTGATATGTGTAGAAATTGTTAAATGTGAATCGTGTAAAGATTGGTTACTTGAAACTAGATATTAAAAGTCTGTCAGAAGGAAGGTAATGGAGCTGTTAAAAATGGTAGAAGTTAGGGGGAAGTTAAAAGGAGTTTTATCTGATGTTGAGGTTAGGAGGCTCTCTAGATTTGGTATACCATTGGTATGATAACTCCCATCTTCTTAATTCTGAAGAGTTGCAATCCGGGGGGAGGGCTTTAATTATTTTGGTGGTATAGCAATCATTGAAAGAGACGATGTTGTGACTAGCAGCGTGTTGAGCAGTTGGCCTGTCTATGTTCATGGTTCCAACGTCATGTCTGTGGCCATTCATTCTGATGCTCAGACTATCCGTGGTAAAATTTTACCAGTTACAATGTAAATTTTGCCCGGCACAGTACATAGGCCTTACCATATATATATATATATATATATAGATTTTTTTGGACTAGGAGACTGACAGACTTACCTTGGTAAGAGTCCACACTGTAGTCTTGAAATAGAAACACATAAAAGCACTTAAACAATGATATATTTCAACCACACAGTGGTCTTTATCAATCGAAGAGAAAACACAAAAAGAAATATGAGAGAATGAAATAAAATAAATTTATTTATTTATTTATTCTCATTTATTTATTCATATTTATTTTATTTCATTCTCTCATATTTCTTTTTGTGTTTTCTCTTCGATTGATAAAGACCACTGTGTGGTTGAAATATATCATTGTTTAAGTGCTTTTATGTGTTTCTATTTCAAGACTACAGTGTGGACTCTTACCAAGGTAAGTCTGTCAGTCTCCTAGTCCAAAAAATCTAAATAATCTTTACCAACCAAAACTAACCTAAAATATATATATATATATATATATATATATATATATATATATCTGAATCATTCTCACTATCGAATAGCATATGATCCAACTTGCACAATCTTAAATTAGCAAAACCAAGATTTAACGTAATGATAAAAGACTAGATTTATGCTTGACTCATTATACGAAGCAATTAGGATGGCAATAAAAATCCTACTTTATTTGTCTTGTCATTCCAAGGATGGATATAAATATCTTTCTTTATGGTGATAGTTTCAAGAGGCAACAACTGTTGCCAGTTTATGAGAAATGAATGAGTTGCATAAGCTTATCTAAACCATGGAGGTAATAACATATTATCAAGATGATTCAATGCTTCAATGATTCATTATCAATAATTTATATGCCTTAACAACATATGCTCTGCAGAAAAATAAACGACGACTGAAAACTAGTGGCAGCAATGGGTTAATTTGTGTTAGATTTGCTATTAATGTTAAAACTTAGTGGCCATTTTTAAACATTCATTTCTGAATGTTATATAAGGGACATGTTTTGTTTGAACTTGAATCAGGATGCAGGCATTTTTGTTGATGAAAAACTATTGCTACATTATTTATTACTAAGAAATAATCCACTATAAAAATTGATAATTGCAAATATATTTGTGATACAGGTAAGTAAAAAAAGCTAATACATATTTTTATGAGAAGAGTTGAATAGAAAGAATAGAAGATAAAAAAAGGAATATAATTTTTAGATTTTATACACGGTTGAGAAATATTTATGTAATTGTAGGTACATATTCAAAGATCCCTAAAATAATGGTATGTTAAGAATTATTTAAACCCAAAACAAAAGGTTGGGAAAATGTTGATATTGAAAACGAGATTTCAGAAAATATGCTACATATTATTTTAATTAGACTTACAGGACCAAAACAAACCTTGTAAACATAACCTCTTTATGTTGATGATAGAGGATGTGGGATAATTTAAAAGGTGATATCGAATTTTTTAAATATTATACAAATAAAGATTGCAACAACTGGTTTTGAAGTGTTTTTAAATAAAATTAAGTTTTTTAATAATTAAGAGATCTATTTTAGTTTCTTTGATTTTTGGAAAGTGAAATATTAATATATTCTGAAAAATAATTGAGTAAATAATGTTTATTTTTTTGTTACAGACATTATATGTCGGCCGAGCTCAAAAGAAGGCAGAACGTCAACAGGAGCTTAAACGTAAATTTGAACAACTGAAGATTGAAAGACTCAACAGATATCAAGGAGTTAATTTGTATGTTAAAAATTTGGATGACACTATTGACGATGAACGACTTCGTAAGGAATTTACACCTTTTGGAACTATTACCAGTGCAAAGGTATTTTATCAAAGAAGCTTCAATTCTAGCTTTAGATTGAACTTAAGGTTTTTGCAACAAGATGAACATAAAGAAATTATTAAAAGCAAAATTTTTATGAGACCAAGTCTGTCAAAATTTATTCAATGTAGCTTTTTTTTTAAATGGCACTTTCCTCAGGATTTTGACTATTCAACTGCTGTATTATTGTTTCTAGCCACTTTTGAAGTTTTAAGTGACTAATTTGTTTAATCAAGAATCTTGGGGGTATGTTTTTTTTTTTTTAAAGAGGAAGAAATAAATATTTGCAATCAGCACATGATAACGTTTAAGTGTTAATTACTACTTTCTGTTTAAGAGAAATTACACAACTTTTTGTAGTATTAATCTTTTAATTTCTTAACCATTTATGCGTTTTCAAAACTTGATTATAAAATATTAAAAAAACTACAATTTATTGAAAAAGTAATCATTCTTTAAGTGTAAGTAAATATTAACAAATAATTGTATATTAAAGAAAAACTTTTCTTGCAGTTTGAAAAATGTGTATTTTGTAACATTTAACACCTTAAATCACTTTCAGTGCAAGTACTTTTTGCATTTATAAATATAGTTTGCAGTTTTTCATTGGAGATGCACTTTCAAGACTATACCACCAAGATGTATTCTTGTTTTCTTCAAAAGAAAAGATTCTTCAGAATTCATTTATCTTTATATTATTAGAAAATTGTAAAGGTATGTTATATCAGGTGCTTCTCAAAGAATATCAGGATTTTTATGTGTTATCTGTTGTGTAGAATGTGTACTCACTAATTGATAGAATGAATGGGCTTTGTTATTACAGTATTATTATGCTGTTACACCAATGACGGTTAACAGAAACTTACGGTTGAAAGAGTTGACAGTTAAACGTAGTTTCACTGTACATATAAATCCAGTTACACTACGTGATAAATCATGTAGTTTTATAAAGCAAATCTTGATTCTCTTTTATTCAGTGATAAGATTAAAATTCCATCTGTGGTTTCATAGAACATGCATATCTCAGCTGTTTTTAACCACACCAAATGAAACTTTAAAACTATATCAGATTAAAATTCCCTCTGTGATTTCATAAAACGTGCATATCTCAGCTGTTTAACCACACCAAATGAAGCCTTAAAACTATATCAGATTAAAATTCCATCTGTGGTTTCATAGAACATGAATATCTCAGCAATTTAAGCACACCAAATGAAGCCTTGGAGCTATATCTTAACTCTCCATTACATACTTCATGTAGATAATCCTCGTATATCTCGTTGAGGATTTTTATTTGGGAACATCATCATGTGAGACAAAATATACAAAACATATTTACTCCTTTTTATTGATTAAATATTTAAATATCAATAACCAAGTCATTGCTATATTTGGTACATTAGATCTTAATAAAATCACATTTTTCTCAGTTTAAAGAATTTCTAAACGTTCTTTATTTAACCAGCTGTTCAAGATAAACGTATCTTCTCTTAATGAAAATTCTGTTTTTATTAGTTTTTGTTAGGTGTCAACTGTCAGGAAATTGCTTTTTGTTGTTGTAGCTCAAAGCCTGAAGATACGAAACAGTTTTAAAACCCTGATATTGTTCTGTGGGTATAATGATACTCAATTCAAATAAATAATGTAAAAAATTATTTATAAATTTGGTTTATTTATTTTTTCAATGTTATTCTTTTCATAATAAATATATAAAAACCTCTTAACCACAAACTTTCTTTATTTTACCCTTATGTACATTTCAGTTACAAACTAACCATCTTCAGAGGGATAACATACAAAGATTAGTAGTTTTTGTATGTTATCCCTCTGAGGATGGTTACTTTGTAATTGAAATGTACATAAGGGTAAAATAAAAAAGGTTTGTGGTTAAGAGGTTTTTGTGTATTTATTAAATTCAACCACAGTATATTCCTAAAAAATAGTATTCTTTTCATAATTGCTTTTGCAAGAAGATTGCCAGATATCGAGTTTACATATTGTAAAAATCAGTTTTAATATGAAATCATAATATATACTAAACATCTATTTCAGATCAAGAGTTGACTTTTATTTTATAATTTGTAACAACTCAATGTTATGAGAAACATCAGAAAGAAAGTGTTTAAACAATATCTTTGTATTTTTAGTCCTGTGACTCTAATTGATCTCTGTATATTATTTTTGTTACTATGTCCCTTATGATAGTTTGGTTGAAAACAGTGATAACCTTGACTACCTATTCTACTAAGATCTCTCAACCATAAAATTCTTTTTTCAAGATTCATTTTTCTAGGATTTTCCATGCATTAATGTATATCTGGATGCCTCAAGATCTGACCTAAGTATTCCAGTTTATATAATTTTACTATAGCAACTACTTACATTGACCTGTTGACTCATCTTGGAATCTATTTTTAATACTTTCCGCTTAATTAACCTTTAGTATAATTTTATACCATTTGCCTGTTTACTAATCCAAGTATGTCCTTACTTCTAACTCTTTTTTTGTGAATAATCTTTAGTGTAGTTCTATGCATCTCCCATTTCAAAGGCTTTTAGTCGTTTCAGTTTAGTATCATTGAGCATCTGTGCTTTTACTACATGTTTCAGAAGTGGTAAAATATATTGATCTACCTTTCTAATGCTTGACCAGATTCTCAAAATCAATGTTGCAGACGATAATTTCCATTTTTACAAAAAAGACATAGTTGCCCAATCAATTCAAATTTTCTCCTAAACAGTTATTCCTCATTTATGTTTACACCAAAATAATATTTAAATTTACTATGTAGTCGCTACTGTAGTGCTTTTAAAAATGTTACCTTATAATGAAATGCACATTAGTGTTATTATAAATAAATTAATTTTATTGTGACAATTTTAATTTTTTTGTTTTTAGTTTCTTGCAAATGTTCATGTATCTGGTTTTTTGTATTGAGTTTCAGGCAAATTTGTTCACAATCTACTATATTTTGTTCATAAATCTTTGTAGGTCTACATTGTTTTTACTAGCTAACGCTAAAGTGTCATAAGCATAACTTTTTATGTTTTAACACCATACTTTATATGCCTTCTGTAATTTATTGTAGAATATTTTCTCCAGTTCAAGGTAGTTTAGTTGTGGTGCATATGACAGCTTATGTCACATCAATCCTTTTACTCATTGATTTAATGAGTTTTTTTTACTCATTGAACTATCTGATTCAGATAGTTGTTGAATTTGTATTCTTGCTGGATATACAATTCCTTAAAACTGTACTGTACATAGATATGTACATTAACTATCAGTTTTGGTACAAAAATATGTAATGGCGGTTTGTTTGTTTCATTGAACATGTTTCTTTCATGAAATTTTCCTCTACCTTCAAAAAAAATAGACTATCTGCTGGTGTTAAATTCGTCTTATTATTTGATGTCTCGATCAGATGGTCAAATGCCTGGAAAACCCAATGTGTAAACGTGACATGTTACAGCAGCAACAAATATTTTACCGCCTGAAGTGTAAATACGACATTATGTTACAGCGAAGATGAATATTTTACTGCTCAATGTGCAAACACCAGGCCTCTGAAATTGAAGTATTTGTAATCGACTTTTGTAATCGTTTCCTGATTCTAGTTCTAGTGTCCAGAATCGGTGGAATTGATTTTTAGAATTAAGAATCGACCCATTACACACACACACATATATATATTTGTAATGTATATTAGTCCTCAAATGTATTCAAGCTTTTTATGGTGTTATTTAATAATTGAAATCTAGGGGAAGATTGCATATGAGATAAAATTAGTTGACAAGAGTTTTAAGAAAACAAATCATGATTTTATCTGTGAAATTTGTATTCCAGAAAATTGTATAATAAAATTACTAAAATCTTTTGTTCTAATAGGTCATGTTGGAGGAAGGACGTAGCAAAGGATTTGGCTTTGTATGTTTCTCTTCCCCTGAAGAGGCAACCAAAGCTGTAACAGAAATGAATGGTCGCATTGTAGGTACCAAACCACTGTATGTTGCACTGGCACAGCGTAAAGAAGATCGTAAGGCTCATTTGGCTTCTCAATACATGCAACGCATGGCCAACATGCGCATGCAGCAAATGGGCCAAATATTCCAACCCGGTGGTGCCGGTGGCTACTTTGTTCCAACCATTCCACAACCTCAACGATTTTTCGGACCTGCACAGATGGCTCAGATGCGCCCACAACCTCGTTGGCCTGCCCAACCACAAATACGACCAAACACCCAAGCTCCAACATCTGGTAAATAATTTTATTAAATAACAATAGAGGTTATAGTTTTATTTATTTCTCTGCTAGATCTATTATTATATTTAGTTGATTTGAACCTTTACATAGTTTAGTTTGATTCAAAACTGTTCTTGATAAATCAATTTTATGATTTTACCCAATTCTGTTTCAGAAAGATATACAAAAGCTACTTTTTAAGCAGGTAAAAGATTAGGGGATACTGTTTCTTATTTTGATTACCCAAATCCTTATTTTAAACAGTCAATTTCTGTTCAAAATATAACTGTCATCTGTATTTACGAACATATAATTGACACTTTATGCAATAATTAAAAAAAATGTACATTCTTTAAAGCAAATAATTTTTAATGAATCCAGTATAATTTTTTAATTAACTTTGGCTTAACATTTGTATATTTTCTCTAAGTTTGATTATAGTTTACAATTTAGTGTTGTAGAAAGTAGAAACATGAACTGTCTACCTATGTTGTGCACTTTTACATTTCAATTTTTGTGTATAAATTTGAGTATTGATTTTGATATTTTAACTATGAGTGACCAACCAGGACCCTCGAAAAGGCTTGGTGAAATGCCGGATCATTTTTTTAAATTACAGAGGTGGAAGAGTTATTACTAGATTCTAACCCACAAACAACACAGAAGACACTAGGAGCCGAGTCCAACACAAGCTAACTAAATCCAAAAACCTAAACTGCGATGTCTTAGCACCGGCAATAGAGTAAATGCAACTTCTTAAAAAGATTGCAGAAATTGCTATAAAAATAAAAAGAGGATAAACACCACAACTGAGTGTAAAAACAGTCCAGGTGCTCCACCATTATGTTTTGATTGTTTTTTTGAATTGCATGATTGCAATGTTAAATAGTTTTATATTTTGAAGCCATTTTGTAAATTTTGAATGTATAAGTGAATTACAATCTAGTGTGAGTTTTTCAAATTTTGCCTGATTATAAATGTCAGCCAATTAAAGTCATTAAAATCAATACGTTTAAATGGCTTTTATTTGTAAACTATTTTATACCCTTTTTGGCCAAATTATATATCACCGGATATAGCGTTTTTTGGCCATATGGGCAAAAATCGCATTGTGTTATGGCCAATCACGCTATATCGCGTGATGGATGTTAGAGACCATACATCCTAAGTACATAATAATAAAAGATTGTAAATATTATATTTACTTATTTTGAGCACTATATAACTAAATAAAACAATAAAAAAAAAAAAAATTGGCCACCACACAAAATTCCAATTTCCAGCTTGGCAATGAACGTGTTTAACACTTGAACCCAGAGACCTGCTGAGACTATTGGTAGATTTTGTTTTTCTGTTTAAGTGTACAAGAGTAGATCTTGAATACAGTTCCCCGCAATATTATCACTCACCTTTTGATTACAATGTTATTGTCAAATAATTTTATTTGTTAATTGTTTTAAAAGTATTTGTTTAATGAGAATAACAGAATCAATTACTAAGTAAACAATTTTGTGTTGCAGCTGGATTCCCTAACATGCAACCTCCATACCGTACAGCACCCCGAGCTCCAACTGCACAACCAGGTTCTATGCGTAATGCAATTTCTGCTAGACCAATCACTGGACAACAGCCGGCTATTCAAGGCCGCGGTGGCCCTATGGGAGCTGCTCAACCGGTATCTGTTTCAGCGCAAGGTCGCCCTGCTAACTACAAGTATACTGCGAATATGCGCAATCCTCCCCAAGCTATGCCTATTGCCCAACAACCAGCTGTTCAACAGGTACATTATTATTAATGATACATTAGTTTTATTTTAAAAATATATATAATTAGATTTAATCAATGTAATTTGTCTTTAAATTTAATCACTACCAAACTAGTCTTTAAATTATAATACAATAGTCACTTCTAAATGATACGAATTAATTAAAAGTTACTGAATTTTGTAAGTATTAATATTGAAGAATAATGTATTTAATATTTTGGGATAGTTAAATATACAAATTATTTTGAAAATGTATAAGGTAAATTAGATAAATAACTTTCTATTAGTATTTTATATTCATATAAATATTCACATATATAAATATATTCATATATAAATCATAGAATATTAGAAAACTACTGGGTTAACTAGTTTCATGTTATTATATTTATAATTGAAGTTATTTCACCTCAATGATTTATATTCAATCCATATTCTTAAACTACAACTCTGTGGTGAACTTCTGATATTAAGTATCAACTTATACACTGTAGAATATATGTATATTTCTACACAGTATTGTTATTCATTTGTGCCAACACCGCATTTACTGAATAGGGTGTCTACTCAGTAAGTGTATATCATTTTCAAATTGAACTGGAATTGGTTTTTCCTTTGGTATGGACTAGGAAACCATGATCATAAATTTGTTTATAAACCTTTACCTTTCGTAAATATTACAACAAAATAGCCTATTCAATACAGCGCTAAGTCAGTCCCACAAACTGTTTAAGTAAAAAATTTTTTTGTGGTATTTTATTAAAAATGTAGTTTTTGCTCTAATTTTTTGTCCATAGTTTCAGTTCGATTTGAGTTGACAATGGAATATATTTTCTGAAACTGACATCCTCATTTGTAATCAAAGTGTGTGACATCCTTAAAAGTACAAGAGATACTGATTCTCTAAATTTAATATCTTAACTGGTAATTTTGGACTTTTATACAAACAAATTCAGGCAGTGGATAAGCAGATTAACTTTGTTCTGATTCAAAATAATATCTGGCTAAGGTCTAAGTTACCATTTTAAGCATTATGCAATAGACTTGTAAACCGTGTGATTTCAGATAAGTATTTTTCTCAATAGATCAATAAGTTTTTGGATATTAGTTTACTGTTTGTCTATCACCTTGATGTTTTATTTTCACACCTGTTACTTGAAAATAAATTCTTAACAGGGAACAAATTGTTTAAAAACTCTAACCATAAATAGTTCTTGAACTTTATGATAAGTATTGAAACATAAGCATAACTTCACTTTACAAATGCCCTTTTCTATAAATTTTGTGTTTCTATAAATTTTAATACACACACACACTCACACACACACAAAGTTATTAAATATTTTTCAAACAAAATAATGTTCAGGTATAATTATTTTTGTGTTTCTCTTTGTAAACTTAATTTCTATATGTTAATGTTTAATGGGTTTTGTTTTACATATCAATTTTTGGGTTCTTGAAGTCTTTAATGATGTATTTTAAATGGATCTTGACTAGTTGTTGAATAAAGTATATGGGTTTTATTTATTTTTTAATTGGTCCATTTTTAAAATATAAGTTTACAATTTAATGTCAAGAATAAATAATTATTGGTTTGTTTTGTTGCAGGCCGTACACATCCAAGGCCAGGAGCCTCTGACTGCTACTATGTTGGCTGCAGCTCAACCTCATGATCAGAAACAAATGTTGGGAGAACGGCTTTTCCCACTCATTCAGGTACTCATTTATTTAAAATAAAGCTCTTTAATGGCCCAAAAGTTTGTTTCAAGAAACCCCTACTTTTAAAACCAACAATCAATAAATGTGGAATAAATTATTATATACTATCTGTTTGTCCTTCACATAATAAAAACATCAGTACCTTACATATTGATATTCAGTTTGTGAAGATTAGTATCTTACTCTCTAGTGTAAGCATGGTCAACAGTTGGGCCGAATTGGAATAACTTTTTTGTGTTTTGAAAGTAATATTAGGTAGAATTGAAAAAATGTTAACAATTTGTTTCAGGTAACAATAAACTAATGTAACAACTAGAGGTATTTTGCATTGTCTAATTAATCTCTACTTTAGCTATTCTTAAAATAGTCTTCAAATGAAAATCATTCAATCTTGATCAAGTTGAGTACTAAATATTTCTAAGCCGGTTTGAATCTCTTTATTTTTCATTACTTATTCCTTGTAAAAATTTCATATTTTTTTGTTCTAATTGGTATTACTCATGTAATAATTCACCACATTGTAAGCTAATTACTTCTTATTGTATATTAACAGGAATGCCATCTACTTGTACACAAAATGTATTTCTGTAGGTAAGCTTCATCAATTTTTTTTTTTTTTTGAAGAAATTTACTACTCAATCTGTCATTTGTATCGGATTTGCAATCAGACAAATTTCTAGAAAAAAAGACCAAGCTAAAATATTTTACTCTGTAATAAATAATGAACATATAAATTTTTTTCTGCAAACATATGGTGAAGTTAATATAATGAGTTAGAATGTCTAAAGAAGACACAAAATCATATATCCAATTTGGTTTTGTTAAATCAGAAAACCTAATTCTCTAAGAATTAAAAATATTTTCATTTCCTCTTGGATATCTTACACGTCTTAAAACTTTTCCTAAGCCTAACAAATGGGTTTTTATGACAGTTGAAAAATTCAAGGACATCTACAAATACCATCAACACTGAGATTTTAAGCAATACAATTCATTGAGCCTTTTTATTTTTTTAACATTTCTTGAATGACAGATTTTATAAAGTAAAATGTTTTTGTTCTACAGCGCATGTACCCAGACTTGGCAGGCAAGATCACTGGCATGTTGCTAGAAATTGACAACTCTGAGCTTCTCCATATGTTAGAACACAACGAGTCACTTAAGGCCAAGGTCAGTATTCTTTTTAAAAATTTAATTTTATAATTAAACCTATGTATATTTTTAATTATATGAATTACAGTTCAAGCGGATACTGGAAGAGGTTTTTATGTTTAGAAATGCACTAAGTTTATGTTAATATCATGTTTTATAATTTTAATTTTGTTAAAAATTTATAAAACTCTTTAGGTACTTTGTAAATACTATAATGTACAAAAAATGTTCGGTCGTGTTCATGATCATAGGCCTTAATTTTATTAAATGATTAATATTATAATGATATAAGGTGAATCCAGAAAGTAAGAGATGTTTGGGACTTAGCATGACAGTAGGCTGTGCTAGAGCTGTGGTACTGAGACGACTGTATCTTTCCTATTTTTCTCAACTAGAAAAGTGACTAGAAAATGTGTGTGCTCCAATTGAAAATACTGCCACTGGTAAAGCACGTCCAGGGATAAGGTTTTTGTTGGCAAAAAAGTACTAACTAATTAAAATCCATTGCCAACTTTGTGAAGTTTATGAAAATTTAATAGTGAGAGGCATGTATGGATTGTAAAAATGACCAATCCTATGCTCACGATGAGGACTGCGGTAATCGGTCTACCCTAGTCATTGAAGACTTATTAATGAGAAAATTCTTGAAAATCGGCTTTCATGATCACCAAACTTTCAAGACATTTCTCCCAAGTTTTATGAAGTTGAATTCATAAAATCATTGTGAAGTAGCATGGTTATAACAGTTTTGTGCCAGGTGGATTCTAAAAATCATTACAGAAGACCATAAAATAGGGCTTGATACATCACTTATACACGCTGAGTATGGTAAACATGTGAATGAGCTTAACTGATCGTATTGCAATCGGTGATGAAACGTATGAATTACGAGACAGAAAGGCGAATGGAATTCAGGACACACATTCTCCCAAAAAACCAATAAAATGTCTCCAAGTCATGTCAGCAAGAAAGAACATGGCAACTGTTTTCTGGTACAATAAGGGTACGATTCTGGTTGATTTCTTTAAACGAGGCTCAAAAATTAAGAGAAAAGTATTGTGAAACTGCAGAAATTGTGACAGGTAATGCAAAACAAACATCAGGGAAAACATTATAGAAAGAAACAATTTATTTTAAATACGGCAAACCATAAAATAGTACACTAAACTCCCGATTATCCGTGGGCGGATTAACCGGTTTGCGGATTATCCGGGGTCTGCCATTGTTTTACAAATATCCTATTTTTATTCCAATCAGATTCATGTGTTTAAATTTCCAAACGGTGAATTACAACGTAAATACATATAAAGCTTAATAGAAGTTAAGATGAAGGGAATAGATATGTAAATATGTATGTACTAATTTTTACATTGAAAGGGAAGCATCCCGATACGGGCCAGCGAAATAAAAGGGGCAAGCAGACTACTGTATATAAGAGACAATGACAAAATGCTTGGACGCCCGAAAACCTAATGTGTATCATAAGATTGTAAACAATTGTCAGTTAATCTCGGCTATAAATAGTCTTGGACGTGACATATGCATTATCCATGTCTGTCATATACATTATCGATCTTTATGGCTTTGTGACACGTGACACAAGTAGACACTGTTCGACAAAATGGTTTTCAAGAAACTTGGATCGAATATTAAAGCTAAATCAATGCTCACAAAAAAAAAACAGACGAAAGTGACAGATTTTTTGGTTAAAAAGTGAAAGTATTATGTGTAAAGGAAATTACATATGTACATATATACTTACTTTTGACATATACTTATGTACGTATTGTAAATAGTTAGACATATAAATGTACATGTTGTAATCCGTCAAATACATCGACATTTTAAATTATTTTCTGCATTTATTTTGTCCTCTGAAAATTATTTGTGAATTGCATTATTCTTTGTTCATAGCGGATTATCCGGGGAATTCGTTATCCGGCGTTGCCACGGATAATCGGGAGTTTACTGTAGTTTCAATTTGGAAAACACAAAACAGTATCTATTTACTAACACGATAGTAGTTATTATATACATATTCTATATAAACTAGCAACATAGTTATGGTTAGGGTAGGTTTTACTAATAGATTATCAAGGACTTGGTAAAGGAGTATACAGTACAGTCTCACTAATCCGGACTTGATGGCACCGGACCCGGTTCGGATCAACGAAAGTCCGGATTAGACGGAAAAAGCCAAACAAATGCATACAATATGTGTTTTAGGTGGGAAAACATATTGAAATTGTAGTTTTAGTGAAATTGAGGCCTAAATATAGCTTACAGTACAGTATTTCATAGCTTATGTAGCAAAAACTCCTATAATTATAACAGAAAAAGTCATGACATAAATAAATATCTAAGCACCTTTCTCGTTGAATAAAAGTATTCACATAAAGTTATTTACACTATACTGTATAAACGCACAAAAAACTCAAACAAAAATGAAACTCAAACAAAAACAAACTTTAAAAAACTTAGTGAAAAAAGTCCGTAATGTTCTTTTGTTTTAACGATGAATGACGTCGTTTCACAGTACAATCTCGTAGGCGTTTCAAGGTCAGTAGCTCCGCAGTTGACGTATCACTTTGTTTCTCAAAGTAAGTCATCAACCCCTCCAGCATTGCAGCCGCCTCATCATGAGTTAGGCTGACAGGTTCGTCTGTGTAGTCTTCCTCTTCCGAGCTGTCATTTTCTGCGTTTGCAGTGCACACCGCGACGATTTCGTCCTCGTTGAGCACTTGATGACCAATGTCATTATCACTGATAATCCACTCGGAAATATCAGTGTCTTTCAACTCGGCACAACCCTCCAATTGTTGAAAAATCTGAACAAATTCATTGTCGTCATTAGTAGGTTGACTGTCAGATTTTCCACTTTCCTGTGGCATTTCAGGCCACAATTTTTTCCAGCTTTTTTGTAGTGTAGACGGTTGAATTTCCTCCCACGATTCTGCAGCCATATAAATGACATCCTTTATAGTCACTTTTTTAAGATTTTCAATAAATTTTGTAGCTGGATCTGCTTCTTGTTGTTCCAAAAGCGATAAAATTAACTTTTTCCTATATCGCCGTTTTATCGCTTCGATCACGCCCTGATCCATCGGCTGAATGAGAGCCGTTACGTTAGGAGGAAGAAATTTAACAAAAATGTCACCATGACGCAATTCTTCTTCATTTGGGTGGCATGGGGCATTATCAATTAGTAAAACCACTTTTCGAGGGAGTTTTTTCTCTTTTAAAAACTTTTCTGTTGTTGGAACAAAGTTTTCAAAAAACCAGTCCTTAAAAATTTGACTGTTCATCCACGCTGATTTTTGGAACTTGTATTGGGCCGGTAGAACACTTAAATTTACATTTTTAAAAACCCTAGGCTTTGCGGATTTCCCTATCACCAAAAGTGGAAATTTTAGATCGCCAGAAGCATTACTGCAGGGCAGCAAAGTCATACGTTCTTTCTTAACTTTATGGCCTTTTGCTACTGAATCTAATTTGGAAGCTAAAGTTTTTTTTGGGAACATTTTATAATTTAATCCAGTTTCGTCAGCGTTGAACACCTGACAAGGTTGTAAGTTTTCATCTCTGAGAAACTTGCCAAATTTGTCTTTGAATTTTTCACTTGCATCACTGTCACCTGACAAAATTTCACCACTTATTCCGAGTTGACGGATGCCGTGTCGTTCCTTCCACCGTGACAGCCATCCCACACTGGCAGTAAAATTAGGGTCTCCTTTTAACTTTTCATTCAGTTTCAGCGCGATCGTTTGCAAATTTACACCCGATAAAGGAACACCCTGTTCCCGTTGTTGGCAAAACCAAACATACAAAGCATCATCTAGGGTTTCATTTTTTGGTTTTTTTAAAGTGCTTCTGCCGCCTAAACTGTCTTTACTAACCATTTTTGCACAAAAATCTTCAATTTCCTGTCGCTTTTTTTTCCAATCGGAAACAGTTTGTTTTCCCACACCTAACTCTTGCAATTTTAATAAGCGATTCACCTCCATCAATACGAAACAAAGCTTGGAGTTTTTGTTCCATTGTCACTGTCACTGACTTACGTTTAGTCGCCATTTTCACTGAACACTGAACGAGACGTAAATAAAAAACACAGATCAATATCGCACTAGAATTAAATGACAACTGAGCAGATATCTTGCGAGAAGCAGGAAAAGTGGCATCTGTCCGACAAAACAACTGACCTGACGCCAGACGGATAGACTGTTTATCCGTTTAGTCAGCGGTCCTTTATCTTTTGTTTATCGCAAGATGTCTCTGATGTCACGTACGTTGTAGTGTTGGGTGATCTAATTTGTATATATTTTTTCAAAGAAGTTTTTTCTACTTTAGTAGGCAAAAGAAACAAACAAGTGGTACACCTATTTCATATTTTAATGAATAAATTATATTATTTGAGTATTAAAGTAGGAAAACCCCTTTGAAAAATAACAAATATAGACGTATAAAAATAAATATTTTTGTGGACAGCAGACTGATTGTGCACTGTAAAATACTATAACTAAACAAAACTTTTGGGCCGTCCGGATTAGCCGGAGGTCCGGATCATCGGAGACCGGATTAGCGAGACTGTACTATTTCTAAAATAAGGTCATGTTTGTATGGTGATAATTATGTAAGTTTTAACCACCACTGCATTCAACTACTTCCTTATTGTTTAGAATATATTTTTGAGCAACACATAAAAAATGGAAAAGGTCTAAGTTAACCCATGTTGTTAACAATTGCTGAACTATATAAATTTCTAGACAAATGTTTGATTAATTAGTAGCCCCCTTTGTTATTTTGTGTATCAATTTCAATTTTGAAATCACTTGATCTTAATGTGTATAACAATTCACAAAGCTTTATGTAATTAAATAATTCTATATTTATGATATACATTTAATGATACGAAACAATACAAAAATATTTATTTAAATTACCTCCTATAGTTACTGGATTTAGTTAACTCTGCAGCAAAGCTCCCCATATCACCAAATTCTTTACACCATATTCCTTGATTAGTTTTAATTCAACATGGTGTGCTTGATATTGACTGGACTTCATGATAATAACAGAAATTATAAATGTCCTTTATTCAATTATAGACTTAAAATTCTTTGTGAAATACTCCCTTCTCTCTTGCCATTTATAATCTTGTAATGCGATGTACATCAAACTAAATATTTTGTTCAAGTTTAGCCTCTGTTTATTTAATTGAAAATTTTGTTATTGTGAGATGATTTTGAACTTTAAATCATTCCTTTACGAATAATTACTTACAAAGTTTAAAAATCTCCAAATGAAATAATACCAAATACCTGTTCCAAACAGGAAAAAGTTTGTTAAACTATGAAAAGAAATTATAAAATTGTGCCCAATTTATAATGTTGTTGGTATTTGAAGTATGAAAGCTTGATCACTTATAACTTTGTTTTAGGTGGAAGAGGCTGTAGCTGTGTTGCAAGCCCACCAAGCCAAGCAAGCTGCTCAGGTGAAGAAGGAGTAAACACGAACCACAAAAATATTACTTTACATAAGTTTATTTACTTCAAGTTTTTGAGATCACAAGTTTGATAGTTTCTTTTCATTATGCTATTTCTTTTTTCATTTTTATTGAAAGTAATTTTTTAACATTTAAATTGGTTAGGGGTTATTAAGAATAAAAGTTAAAAAATAACATTTTTATTTCGTTAAAAATATTCTGATCCTTCTTAGGAAATTGGTTACTTTTTTTCTATTATTTGTAGCGTATTGTTATTATAATGGGTATAACATTCTTTTTATATTTTATTTCTTAAGTTGTATTCTTTGAAAACAACCTACAAAAAAAGAGAAAAATATCATAAAGAAGAAAAAAAATTTGTTTAAACACAAGTTTATATGTCTATTATTGAAGAATAATAAAAATTCTTTCCAGAATATACAATGTTTTATTCATTTCTCAAAGAAGAAAACTCTTTTTACCCTAATAATAAAATACATCCGAAATAATAATAGTGCAACATGAACAATAACCCTAGAATCTAACCATAGGTTTTAATTTGTTTTTATTAATTACGATTACAAATAATGTACCTTAAGTGCTAAGGTACAAAATAATGAAAAGAGTTGCACCAATAAATATATAATATTTAGTGCTTTATAAGTGAGAATATTTTCATAGCAAAATAAAACTATTACTTCTTCGCACAGGCATCCAGCTTCAAGAGTAATTAAGAGCATGTTGTCCATGGTTCTTGCCATTTAGTCTCTTCGGCCTGCAGGAAGTCCTTCATTGATATAGGATATGTGCAGTCGAACAAGAGTGCTTTATGATTTCATCTTTATTTTCGGATTAGAGAATTTGAAAGGTTAAATGTAAATAATTCTTCTTCTTTTACTATAAGATCAGATAGTGCTAAAATTGCAATTGGACGCTAAACTTCCCTGAGTTTGTCCTCATTTTACGATTCAGGCTGAAATTGAAAGAGGTGACAACTGAGGCCACCTTTCCAAGATCCAGCCCAACATTTATGCCAAGCTTTTACAATACAGTAAAATTATATAAAATTTTATACAGAGCACAGTAGCGTATGAACAACAACGGTTGTTCAACAAACTGGTTGCTGGGCGGAGGAGTGGGAGTAGCCCATCGCGATTTTAGGTGTACTGTTTCTTTTTAGTCTTAGTATGTTTGTAACCTTCTGATGATGCTAACTGTGTTGGCGAAATGTACATCAAGGGTGTTTAAATGTTTGTAGCAAAGGTTATTGTTATTTATTTATCATTTTATAATACAGTAATACTTCGTACTTAAGCGATAAATGATTCCGAGCGATAGCCGTGTAAGTCATGGTATAATTTTACATACACTCAGATAGGAATAATGTTTAATTATAACCAAAGACTAAATAAATTAACAATTTAGAAGAAAGATGTGTATAATAAAATCTTAAACACATAATACTACAAAAAATTGAGTATGCATACATATTACAATGATGTAAGTAAAAAGAAGTTATTTTGACGTAGAAGGCTTCGTAAAATCTAATTAATTTTTTTGACAAATTGAAGGTTTTTTCTTCTCACTCAGATTTTCTTCATAACTTGTTAATTTTTTTTTGTTTTGTGGCAGAAATATGCTCATTGTTGGAGTCCTATGTTTTCCAAAATTTGCAAGCCTTACTCAATTAGACTAAGGCATTTTGTCAAGTTTCTAACCGTCATTTCATCTTCTACGTCAACTGGAAATGAAGAACCTACATTTTTAAGGTCTTACTTTTGTTCTCACATTTCTATAAGCTCATCAATTGTCAGCTTCTGGTTGAGTAAATATTATAGCAGTTCTTGAGCGTCATCACTATCCACTTCGAAATTGAGTTGTCTGGCAAAACCGACAACTTCTTCAATCATATCAGCAATTTCATCAGACTCTGGCACTGATTCCGCTTAAGTTTAAGTGACAAGAAAAAATAGACACACCTTTTTTCAAACGCCATTCAAAGTTTTTTGTGAAATTTCATTTAAAGACTGCCTATTCTCAAAGCATTCAAAACATTGAATTGTTTCCAAAAATCTTCAACAGAGGGCTTGTTCTCTCTCATAGCTTCATTCAGATGCGCAAATGATCATCTTGTGTAATAAGCTGTAAAGGTTTTGATGACTCCCTGATCTGTTTGAAGCAAATTATTTGTTTTTGGTGGCAAAAATATCAGTTTCATGCATGTGTCGAAATTAGTTAAAGTAGTAGGAGAATGACCAGGTGCATTGTCAATTAATAGGAATTACTTTAAAACGAATTTGTTTAGACCGACAATAATGTTCTACTTGAAGTATGACATTATGACCAAACCAGTCCTCAAAAAAAAGCTGTCACCGAAGCCTTCCGATTCGACTTCCAAATCACAGGCAAGTTAGCTTTAGATATATTTTTTAATGTCCATGGCTTTTTTGAGCGATAAACTGACAGATTGCAACTTACAGTCAACAGCTGTATTTGCACCAAATATCACTGTCAATTGGTCTTTAGTGACCTAAAAATATTTTCTCTTTATGCGCTATTAAAGTTCTTTTATGCATTTTCTTCCAGAACAGACCAGTTTCTGCGTAACTTTGACATCTTGATTTAAAACCGCTTAACTTGGGAATCGGGTAAGACGGGGTAGCGTAAGTCGAGGTATTACAACACTTCCAGCAGTATAATGAGGTGATAGGTTGTTATATAAACCATGTACAGTATAACACCTTTCTTTACAAACAACTGAATTTTACAGAGCCTTTTATTTTACAAATTTTGAATCCCCAGTACAATGAAATGAAGACATTTTACTAAAACTGTCTCGAACACAAAAATTACATTAGCTATTCTCAGTAATAAAATTGAAATTTGGCCTGCTCTATCTATGCGAAATCTCATGTTGAACAAACCAGTCCTCAAAAAGAGAAGCTGTCACCCAAGCCTTACGATTCGACTTTTAAAATCATGGCCAAGACAACTTAAGAAATATTTTTAAATGCCTTTGGATTTTTTGAGCGATAAACTATAAGAAGTTGCGTCTTACAGTCACCAGTTGTATTTGCGCCAACCATCACTGTCAATCTGTCTGACATCACTGTCAAGACCTTGTACTGGAAAACTCGTGGTAAAAAGCAGTTATATGCTTGGGGAAAGAATTTGGCAACATAACAAAAAGATAATTTGTTTTGTAACTGAAGGATTGTTTAATTTGGTCTGTACTATTTCCAGCATTGTGAACAGGAGAGTCCTTATAGCCAGAACTTGAACCAGATATGTTTGTCACATATTGAGCATGATGGGTATCACACCTAATTCCATCTCTATTGAAGCAATCAGGGTGGTCCTAGTACATTCCAGGCAGAAACAAAGTGCTGCCGAATGGATTGCTGTGATCTTATAAAAATGTGTCTGCTGCTGACCTCCAGACTTTACAGTCTTAAGTAGCTCTAGATCCAACAAATGCCAGACAAAACGTTCTTAGGATGGCTGTGTCTGTTCCCCATTCCTTGTTAACAACACCCTTGAATACAGTTAACCTTGAGCCACACTTCCATTACTTACTTGATGTGGTGTCTCCACCTGAATTTTGGGTCCAGTACCACTCCCAAAAATTTGGGGCTCTCATTATCCACTCCCACAGATGCTGTCTCCTTATCCACTAACTCACTGTGATCAGTGTATAAGTCCTTTTTCAAGAAAAGGTCATAATGTGTACTTCCTTCTTGATTGTTTGACCGATAAACTAAAACAATTTAGCATGCCTCATAACACTTGTCAATTATTAGTAAAGGAACACATAAAGAACAAACAAAAATTGTACTAGCTTGACCCTTTTTATTTTCTCACTACAATTTAATACTTAAGACCTGACGACAATATTAGTTGCTATAACTTTTCTAACTATGAATTTATACAATACAAGACCAGTTTTTTTACCCTTGAATTTTACTAACATTAACATCATTCTGTTTCATTTTAAATTATTAACCAATTTCTTTGACCAGTAAGATAAATTCTTGCAGAGATCAAAATATATTAGCCTTAGGACTTGCTCAGGAACATTCACTTTTTTTTGGAACAGAACCTTCCTTGCATCGGATGTTACCTCTTTATAAAGAACTCTTCTGCTGATCTTATAGGCTTCTTTCAAGTACAGGCTTATTGACAACATAAATATTTAAAATGAGTTTTGAAAAGTTTTCTTTGTTTTGCTTTACAGGACTCTTGGGATGTCTTTTACCAACATAAATAGCAGTTACTTATAAAACTCCCTAAACAAAATTAATACTATCATGACTAAGTTTTCTGAAATAAATTTTATTTGATACTTCCATAACTTACAATAACCCTAACAGTTTAACCTATTAATAAAAACTTAAAATAACAGTAATGATATCATACATTGCTTCTTCCATAATTATAAGGTATATCCTCATGCTATAAGTCCTCTACAATGTCCTAATCTAATTATAAAGTATATCCTGATGTTTTCGGTCCTCTACCATGCCCTAATCTAATTATAAGGTATATCCTTATGTTATCCGTCCTCTACAATGTCCTAATCTAATTATATGGTATATCCTCATGTTATAAGTCCTCTACATGGCCTAATCTAATTATAAAGTATATCCTCATGTTTTCGGTCCTCTACCATGCCCTAATCTAATTATAGGCTATATCATCATGTTATCAGTCTCTACATGTCCTAATCTAATTATAAGGTATATCCTCATGTCATCAGTCCCCTACAATGTCCTAATCTAATTATAAGCTATATCCTCATGCTATCAGTCCTCTACATGTCCTAATCTAATTATAAGGTATATCCTCATGTCATCAGTCCCCTACAATGTCCTAATCTAATTATAAGCTATATCCTCATGATATCAGTCCTCTACATGTCCTAATCTAATTATAAGGTATATCCTCATGCTATCAATCCTCTACAATGCCCTAACCTAATTATAAGGTATATCCTCATGCTATCAGTCCTCTACATGTCCTAATCTAATTATAAGCTATATCCTCATGTTATCAGTCCCCTACGATGTCCTAATCTAATTATAAGCTATATCATCATGCTATCAGTCCTCTACATGTCCTAATCTAATTATAAGGTATATCCTCATGCTATCAGACCTCTACAATGTCCTAATCTAATTATAAGGTATATCCTCATGCTATCAGTCCTCTACATGTCCTAATCATTAGGTATATCCTCATGTTTTCGGACCTCTACAATGCTATAATCTAATTATAAAGTATATCCTCATGTTATCGGACCTCTACAATGCCCTAATCTAATTATAGGCTATATCCTCATGCTATCAGTCCTCTACATGTCCTAATCTAATTATAAGGTATATCCTCATGTTATCGGACCTCTACAATGTCCTAATCTAATTATAAGCTATATCATCATGCTATCAGTCCTCTACATGTCCTAATCTAATTATAAGGTATATCCTCATGCTATCAGACCTCTACAATGTCCTAATCTAATTATAAAGTATATCCTCATGTTATCGGACCTCTACAATGCCCTAATCTAATTATAGGCTATATCCTAATGTCATCAGTCCCCTACAATGTCCTAATCTAATTATAAGCTATATCCTCATGCTATCAGTCCTCTACATGTCCTAATCTAATTATAAGGTATATCCTCATGCTATCAATCCTCTACATGTCCTAATCTAATTATAAGCTATATCCTCATGCTATCAGTCCTCTACATGTCCTAATCTAATTATAAGGTATATCCTCATGCTATCAGTCCTCTACATGTCCTAATCTAATTATAAGGTATATCCTCATGCTATCAGACCTCTACAATGTCCTAATCTAATTATAAGGTATATCCTCATGTCATCAGTCCCCTACAATGTCCTAATCTAATTATAAGCTATATCCTCATGCTATCAGTCCTCTACATGTCCTAATCTAATTATAAGCTATATCCTCATGCTATCAGTCCTCTACATGTCCTAACCTAATTATAAGCTATATCCTCATGCTATCAGTCCTCTACATGTCCTAATCTAATTATAAGGTATATCCTCATGCTATCAGTCCTCTACATGTCCTAATCTAATTATAAGGTATATCCTCATGTCATCAGTCCCCTACAATGTCCTAATCTAATTATAAGCTATATCCTCATGCTATCAGTCCTCTACATGTCCTAATCTAATTATAAGCTATATCCTCATGCTATCAGTCCTCTACATGTCCTAACCTAATTATAAGCTATATCCTCATGCTATCAGTCCTCTACATGTCCTAATCTAATTATAAGGTATATCCTCATGCTATCAGTCCTCTACATGTCCTAATCTAATTATAAGGTATATCCTCATGTCATCAGTCCCCTACAATGTCCTAATATAATTATAAGCTATATCCTCATGCTATCAGTCCTCTACATGTCCTAATCTAATTATAAGGTATATCCTCATGCTATCAATCCTCTACAATGCCCTAACCTAATTATAAAGTATATCCTCATGCTATCAGTCCTCTACATGTCCTAATCTAATTATAAGCTATATCCTCATGTTATCAGTCCCCTAAGATGTCCTAATCTAATTATAAGCTATATCATCATGCTATCAGTCCTCTACATGTCCTAATCTAATTATAAGGTATATCCTCATGCTATCAGACCTCTACAATGTCCTAATCTAATTATAAGGTATATCCTCATGCTATCAGTCCTCTACATGTCCTAATCATAAGGTATATCCTCATGTTTTCGGACCTCTACAATGCTATAATCTAATTATAAAGTATATCCTCATGTTATCGGACCTCTACAATGCCCTAATCTAATTATAGGCTATATCCTCATGTTATCAGTCCCCTACAATGTCCTAATCTAATTATAAGCTATATTTTCAGTCCTCTACCATACCCTAATCGAAATACACATGATCAATGATTAACTATCCTAACATCCAAAGATAACATGATACAATAGTTCTTTTGTATTTCGGTTCTTGTATTGTAGTTCTTTCTATTGAAATAGAACTATTACAATATCCTCTTTCCCTAGCATGATTAGGGTTTATGGATGGAACCTTTTCTATTGGTCTAGTTTATCCCACACTGTAGTAATAAACATTTTGTCACAAAATCTATTACTCTCAATCATTGTCAATTGTCACAGGAGGGTTTGTTCTGAATATAGGTATATATTAGTCTAAGTTACCTAATTTCTACAATATTTCGTATGCTGTGTAAAATTCAATTTCCCTTTCATTTTTCTACACGCTGTAGATAATTTTTAACTGTATTTTGATGTTATTAAAAAATCTTTTATACATACCTTGCATTCTTCTTTCTTCACATTGTATTTGAAAAATTCATACTCAATACCTCTTTAGTTTTTACCTAATCTAAAAATAAACTTTTTGTTTTACATAAAGATATGTCTTACTTTTTTATAAAATTTTTTTGTAAACAAAATCAAGTGGTGCTCCTGAAAACTTTGATTATTTAAATATGGAGTAAGGTATTTATATAATTTTTTAACCTAAATAATATTAAAAAACAAAAATTATACCTAGAGGTGCCTAAGGTATTTCCAGAAAAAGTTGGGCCAATTAACACATTGGGGCTATATTTAAGAAAGTATTTATTAAGCTGGTAAAACTTGTGATGCCCAATTAAAAATTTTGAAAACTCCGTATCAACTTCACGTTGGCCAACAACAGATTATAGTATATTACATATGTTACAAGTTACAATATATGTACAAAATATCTTGTTAGAAAAATGTATGGTTTTTTAAAATTAACATTATCAACATACAAGGTAAACAGTTAACTAAAGGATGTTGCACTTATAGATGTTCCTGGGAGACCTTCATATTTATCACTTAATGCTAATTTGATTTTTTAAATGACACTTATGTTTTAGTGCAAGGCGTAGACTGAGATACTGACAAAAATTGGGTTTAGTTAATTTTAGAGAAGACTGACCTAAGTGACCATGACTAAATATAAACATCTTATAAGACTGATATTTAAAAAAAAGTTATTTTACTAACCGTTATCAGAAATATCAATGGTTAAAAGTTACTACTTCAAAAAAAATAACGCAAAGTTGAAATTTACAGGTATTTTTAACAATGACTTGTTATTCCAAAGTATACTGACGAAATAACTTTTCTGTTCTTACAAACAGTAATTTTGTTCATGTTCAACATGAAATTTCGCATAGATAGAGCAGGCCAAATTTCAATTTTATTACTGAAAGTAGATAATATAATTTTTGTGTTTTAAACAGTTTTAGTAAAATGTCTATTTCATTGTACTGGGGATTAAAAATTTGTAAACTAAAAGGCTCTGTAAAATTCAGTTTTCTGTAAAGAAAGGTGTTAAACTGTACATGGTTTGTATAACAACATATCACCTCATTTTACTGTTGGAAGTGTTGTAATACCTCCACTTAACGCTACCCCGCCTTACGCGATTCCCAAGTTAAGTGGTTTTAAATCAAGATGTCCGAGTTATGCAGAAACTGGCCTGTTCTAGAATGAAATGCATAAAAGGACTTTTATAGCGCATAAAGAGAAAATATTTTTAGGTTTTTAGGCCGCAAAAGACCAATTCACAGTGATATTTGGCGCAAAAACAGCTGTTTGACTGTAAGTTGCAATCTGTCATAGTTTATCGCTCAGAAAACCCATGGGTATTAAAAAATATTTCTAAAGCTAGCTTGTCCGTGGTTTGGAGGTCGAATCGGAAGGCTTCGGTGACAGCTTTTTTTTGAGGACTGATTTGGTCATAATGTCATACTTCAAGTAGAACGTTATTGTAGGTCTAAACAAATTCCTTTTAAAGTAATTCCTATTAATTGACAATGCACCTGGTTATCCTCCTACTACTTTAACTAATTTCGACACATGCATGAAACTGATATTTTTGCCACCAAAAACAAATAATTTGCTTCAAACGATAGATCAGGGAGTCATCAAAACGTTTACGGCTTATTACACAAGATGATCATTTGCGCATCTGAATGAAGCTATGAGACAGAACGGGCCCTCTGTTGAAGATTTTTGGAAACAATTCAATGTTTTGAATGCTTTGAGAATAGGCAGTCTTTAAATGAAATTTCACAAAAAAACTTTGAATGGCGTTTGAAAAAAGGTGTGTCTATTTTTTTTTGTCACTTAAACTTAAGCGGAATCAGTGCCAGAGTCTGATGAAATTGCTGATATGATTGAAGAAGTTGTCGGTTTTGCCAGACGACTCAATTTTTAAGTGGATAGTGATGACGCTCAAGAACTGCTATATTTACTCAACCAGTAGCTGACAATTAATTGATGAGCTCATAGAAATGTGAGAGCAAAAGCAAGACCTTAAAAACGTAGGTTCTTCATTCCCAGTTGACGTAGAAGATGAAATGACGGTTAGAAACTTGACAAAATGCCTTAGTCTAATTGAGTAAGGCTTGCAAATTTTGGAAAACATAGGACTCCAACGATGAGCATATTTCTGCCACAAAACAAAAACAAAAAACTTAAGCGGAATCAGTGCCAGAGTCTGATGAAATTGCTGATATGATTGAAGAAGTTGTTGGTTTTGCCAAAAAACTCAATTTTGAAGTGGATAGTGATGACATTCAAGAACTGCTGGATTTACACAACCAGGAGCTGATAATTAATTGATGAGCTCATAGAAATGCATGAGCAAGACCTTAAAAATCCAGATTCTTTAGACCCAGTTGACATAGAAGATGAAATGACTGTTTGTAACTTGCCAAAATCCTTAGTTTAATTGAGCAAGACTTACAAATTTTGGTAAACATAGATTCCAACAATAAGTGTATTTCTGCCACAAAAAAAAAAAAATTAGCGAGTTACGAGGAAATTCTGTGTTAGAAGAAAAAATCTTTGATTCTTAATACTAACTTAGTAGATTTAATGAAGTCTTCCAACTCAAAATAACTTCTATTAACATACTTATTTACAATAAGTATGTATATAATACAATATCTTGGTGTATTATGAATTTAAGATTTATTTACATATGCATTTTTCTTCTAAATTATTAGTTTATTTAGTCTTTGGTCACAATTAAACATGATTCCTATGTGATTGTATGTAAAGATATACCCCGACTTACGCGAATTCGACTTACACGGTTATCGCTCGGTCCCATGGGGCCTTTTCTTTACCTGTGTGAAGTTAGAACTAGAGATGACATCAGCTGAACCTACTTCCCCATAAACGCTTTGAATTTTGAATGATATATTTTTTTATGGAAAATTTACTTTCCATTTTGTTTTTGTTTTTCTAATTATTTTTATTCCTTAACATTCAGCCAGTATTTCAAAGTAACGAATCTTGTGCAGTTCATGTGTAATCTAATTTCCATTAATGAAGTATTTTTCTAAGTATTCTAAAATTATCTGAAATTTTAACTTTTCATTGGTTTCCTTTTCCTTATATCGATAATATTAACTATTTTGTATATTTTAATGCATCCTAAGCTCAAAAATTTAAGTTTTTTTATTCTTAAATTGTGAATTTATTTACAAACCCATTCATTATGATTGAATGACTTCTCTGAAGAACTGTATTTTGTTATTTTTTAATATTACTTTATGAATCTTTGTTGCCAATATATAAAGGCTGCTTTAACCCTAGAGTGAACGGGCAAATAAAAGTTACATAAGTACACGGGCTGGGTCTCACAGACCCAAAACGTAAAAAATCAGTAAAATTTTTTAAAAATTGTAATTGAGTCAAACATATTTTTATACTACTTCTAGGAATGTTTTCAGTATTTCAACACTAAATTCACAAAATAATATTGCTAAAAAAAATTCATAACTATTTATTTACTTTTTTAAACATTTTACTCAAAAGAATTGCAATAATTTTATCAAAGTTACACTAGGAAGCTTAAAGTTGAACAAAAATACTGTGGTTGTTTTACACGCACTATTTAAGAGTAGTTCTAACATTAAAACAATAACAATTACTTAAAATTGAAAAAAACAAGTTTCTATAGAGTTCCAAAGTTTTACTTTTTCCAGCATTTGGCTACACAACATTTCAGTGTGGCCTAGACATAACCAAACTTTACACTCTTTACAAAAGTACTTTGTTTTGTTGTCTTTACACAAGGAATATCTACCACGCTTACCTGGAGCCGGATTCTGTTTAGCTTCAGCTTCATACCCGGAAAATTTAGTTGCTAACTGCCGAATCTCTCGTGGTAGGTTATCTTGCTGAGCCCAGATGGTCAAGAAGGGCTGCAGCATCTGTTTTGCTAAGTCCTTGAGAAAAGCTCTCCTGGTTATGGACTGACCATTTGATTTAAACACAATGAAAGCGTTTAGAGCAGCAATGTTCATTGAAGCAAAAAACAAAGTTAATGGCCAACGTCTCGATCCTCTTGCAACGCTGTATTCAGCACACATAGCATCAGCCACATCAACACCTCCTTTAGTTGAATTATAATAAGTTATGATGCTGGGCTTCTTCTTTTCCTCAGTAGAAGGGTCGATTTCACTGTCATGGTGCATAGATGAGAGTAATATAACACTTTTCGTTTTCTTGGGTACGTAAGATACCATTGTAAAATCTTCTTGGAATCCAAAAAGACTGGAATATTGTTCCTTGTTGGAAGAAAGCTTGGAGGTATTTGAGGTTTATTCTTCCGCAGGGTACCCACAAGTGTTAGCTTGTATTCTTTCAACAGAGTCTTAGCAGCGTCATAAGAAGTAAACCAATTATCAAGTGTCACGTTACGGCCACTACCTTTGATAGGCTCAACTAACCGGAAGATAACATCATCGGCCTTGTTACTTATCTCGTAAGGACCGTTGGGTTGAGTACCACAGTACACTTCAAAGTTTTTTTACATAATATGTCTCCGAACAAGCCAGTATAAAGACCTTAATACCATACTTGGCTGGCTTGTTCGGAATGTACATTCGAAATTTACATCGTCCTCGGAAGGGAACAAGCATCTCGTCCAATGTTGTGCATTCATACGTAGAAAAGTATTTTCTACAATTTGAGACAAGTATGTCTAGAAGCTGTCTGACTGCTGCAAGGTTGTCATAGGGTTTTCGGACATTTCTTGTTGTTACGTCATCAAAACGTATACATCTGGAAAGGAACCTAAAATGTCTAAAAGCCATTCCAGCCCTGAACATCTCAACCCCTGTTCCATCAGTCGCCCAAAACAGTTGCCCTTACATTCATCCGTCCACCATGTAAAACTCCAGCCAAGTACAAAAGTCCTAATTAGGCTTTCATTTCTACAGCCGAGGTCGGTCGTGCCAGATTGGGATCATCAGTATAATTGTCCTTTATAGAATTGATGAAAATATTAGTTGATTCAACAATCAACTCAAGTAGTGGCTCATTAAAAAATAACGACCAAGAATCTAGTGCAGTTTGAACATTCCTAGCTTCCCTTAGGTTTGCAGGTAAATGAGATACTATATTGTGAGACAGGGTTCTAACAGTTTGTGTTGGTAGGTTTTTTGCCATTTTGTCTTTTTATCTTTACCAAGGAAATAATTTTGGGCTCTAGGTATACCTGCTGGTGTTGAACTTGAATCACCAGAACCTTCAGGTATGTGTAGGTCATCACATTCCTCACTGAGTTCTCTCACATAACCAACTGAATTATTCTCAACTTCATCATTGTCTACTAGTTCAATATCACTATTTGTGTCATGATCACTGTACAATTGGAAGTCAGGGTCTGCGTCAGAGTCACTTACTTCGCTTTCAGATAATTGCTCTAATAAAATACGCTCAATTTCACTCGGTGTTTCCACTCTTCTGCTACTCATAATGATAAAAAAAAGCACTACACTATACACTTCTTGAAACACGTTAATACACTAACAGATGTTAAGTAAATAACAAAAAAGTAACATAAAACAATAATTGGTGAGTGTTGAAAAAAAGTCACTCAAGTGAATGGGCAGGGTCCAACTGACCCACACTATACTTTATTGCGTGACAAATGATGACTAAGAGTCAAGTTGGCAAAAACAATGACACTATCGCTATCTGTGGACTATTTTGGGAAGGTACAGAGGAAACCAGCTATCTACAATACAACTGACTTTATAAATAGCCTAATATAGAAACGCTTGGGTCTCACAGACCCAGCCCGTTCACTGTAGGGTTAATAAACTAAAATTAAATGTGTAGAGAGGTCTGACACGTGGATCTTCTCTCCCTGCCTTCACTGGATCTGAGCTAGTTTTTTATACTCAGAACATGTTTCATAAATATGTTCACAATGTTATGTCCACTCGCATTATTGCATGTAACTGAGTATCTAGGGAGATGTTTTGTTGTTAAATGCAGGTGTTCTGGTAATGTGTTGTACTTTATTACATGTTACCTTAAAAAGTGTAGCTGCATTGTACCTCAACTATGGTTTTAATTCTCTATGAATAAAATGTTTTATAAATCATATCGTGATAAGAATGGAGAGTCAGGACCTCATTTGCCAATGAATAATTATATGCTGTATATCCTGTCATATAACATGACCAATTGTATAATCGAATCTAATTTTAAAAGGGGTTTTAGTTCAAGCAATAGCCGATATATAAGTTGAATTACACTTTTTTTGTAAAATATTTTGTACACTAGTTATTGAACACAATATATTAAATAAAAATGATTAACTTGAGGATTTGAGCAATTATATTTCACAGTTCTCTCCATATTTTGTTACAGTTTGAGAGTCGTTGAAGAGAAAATTACTATAGTAGAGTCGGCCATGATAGAACACATTATTATTAAGATGGCATATTTTTGTAAGTGGTGAACGTAGTTCTTATAAACCATGTGTTTCGTGACATATCGTATTAAAGTATTAATTATTTATTGGCATACATTGATTAATTGAAACAATTGTTTTAATGATATTCTAACATGGAAGATAATGAATCTTCTCAATTGTTGTCACTATGTAAGTGAATAAAACTAAGGAGGAAAATTTTGAGATTTATATTGTTTCGTATATATATTTTGCCAGTGTTGTTGAGGTTAGTTCATAATTTGAATAATGTCATTATTTTGTCCAACATGTGCAAATGTGTTGACTGTGCAAGAACATTTAGGGCATTTAAGATTTAAATGCCGTACGTGTCCATACAATTTCAATATTACGCAGCGAATTACTCACCGTACTTATCCTAAATTAAAAGTAAGTGAAGAAGTGCAATACTTCAGATGAACTGCAAATACTTTAAGTAATTTCGATTTAAAATGAGAATATCATTACTACATTACTGTCTTAACTATTCAGAAAGAGCTTAACTATATCTTCAATATAAACCGAACACCATTAATTCAATCAATAAATTTATAACTGAACACATGTGGTTTTTCCAATTCACACCAGTTATGGGCATATTTCATCATAGTTCCTTATATTTACAAAGATTATTAATTTGCCCCTTTTGTCATGCTTCTTAATCATATAAAATGTTATCTCAATAATATTGTTATTTTCGCATTATGGGAATTAACAATAATTACACAGTTGAAGAAATTATGGTAATTATATAGACGTGCGACTATAGCTATTTTCGTGAATTTTTTTCTTTCCTTATATATTTTTACATCTTGAACACGAATTTGACATTAGTTTTTGTCTATTTAAGGCCAAATACACTGACAAATACATTCATCATTTTCTACTTACCGTTGCGAAAATTTGGGACCACCTGAGATTAAAATAAAAAATTGTTCTAAAACACATCCTAGGATGATATGCACAAGAACTTTTTTAAATTTTACAGAGATAGTTATTTTTTTATCAATTTAAAGTTTGGTAAAAAATTTAGGTTGAAATGCAGTACTCCGGCACTATACGATATTTTGGGAAATTGTTCAAAACCATCAAATTGGACGATATCCACAAGAATTTTTTTAAAATTGAAGTAGGAAAGTTACTTTTTTTCAATTTAAAGTAGGGTACTAAATTCAGCGCGGATGTAGAAGTTGTGAATAGGCGCGGAGTGATACTTACGTCACAGTGCTGCGCATAAGGTTGTACGCATTGTCCGCGGTACGTCACGCAACTTATGTGTGTAGATATTTGAGAAACAACTTCTACAGTTAGGATAGATTTGGTTTTAAATTTATAAAATACTGTATACCTATATTAAAATATACCGAAAAAGTGTAAAGTCAGGTTAGGTTCGGTTTTAATTTTATACATTGAAATACAGTTGTAACATCACGAAGCATTTGTATCACTCCGCGCCTACTCACAACTTCTACATCCACACTGAATTTTTTACGCTAATTTAAATTGAAAAAAAAGTAACTTTCAGAGGTCAATTTAAAAAAAATTCTTGTAGATATCGTCCTATTTAATGATGTTAAACCATTTCCCAAAATATCGTATGGCGCCGAGCTTCTGCATTTTTACCAAAATTTAATGTGAAGTAGTAATTTGTGAAACGTCTGCGGAGTGACATAGTGACGTCACGCAATCTCCATTCATATCTTGCGTGTGTAAATATTTGAGAAACATTTTGGCTTAATTTTTTTGTTTTTTGCATACAAATTTTAATAATCTTATAAAGTCTCCAGTTAGGATAGATTTGGTTGTAATTTTATTCATCACTAAATACCTATACTTAAAAAGTGTCCATTTAGGATAGATTTGGTTATAATTTTATGGTTAAATTTATAAAATTACAACCAAATCTATCCTAACTGGATACTTCATAGGTATATTTCAACTATAGATAGGCTATATAAAATTAACCTTCCCTGGCAATAACAAAAATATTAGTTATCAATATAGTTTCAGGACAGGAGTGGGCATATTTACAAAAGTTTAGATTCCTAAAACGCCAACCAGTTGTGTGGTCACTGTATCACTCCGAAAATGATGCACAACTTACTACTCCACACTGAATTTTTTACCCAACTTTAAATTGATAAAAAAAGATAACTTTCCGTGTAAAATAACAAAAAACATTCTTGTGCATATCTTCCTAGGACGTGTTTTATAACAATTTTCTATTTAAATCTCAGGTGGTCCCAAATTCTCGCAATTACTTCAACGGTTTTTAGAAAATGATGAATGTGCTCTTCTTCAGCGTATTTGGCCTTAAATAGATCTCAGCAACAAAAATTAATGTCAAATTCGTGTTCAGGACGTAAAAATACATAAGAAAAGGGAAAAAATTCACGAAAATGGCGGTAGTCGCACGTCTATTGAATTACCATTATGGTAATTATTTGTTACTGTGGTATATTATACCCTTTGTACATATTTTGTAATGTTGGATAGCTTCAAAAGCACTGGAAAAATGATAAAAACCGATGATCATTATTTCCTTTCGGTAATTATATAGACGTGCAACTACCGCTATTTTTATGAATTTTAAAAATTTTATTACGTATTTTTACGCCCTGAACACGAATTTGACATTAGTTTTTGTCACTGAGGTCTATTTAAAGCCAAATACTCTGAAGAATAACATGTTCGTCATTTTCTACTTACCGTTGCGGTAATTGCGAGAATTGGGACCACCTGATATAAAATAGAAAATTGTTCTAAAACACGTCCTAGGACGATATGCAGAAGAATTTTTTAAAATTTTACACAAAGTTATTTTTTAATAATTTGAAGTTGGGTAAAAAATTCAGTGCGGAGTAGTAAGTTGTGCAACATTGGTTGAGTGATATAGTGACGCCGCACTATCTGCATTCATAATTTACCTATGTAAATATTTCAGAAACAACGTTTTGGCTTAATTTGTATGGTTTTTACATACAAATTTAAATATGGTTATAAAGTCTCCAGTTAGGATAGATTTTGTTGTAATTTTATATATTACTATATACTTATGTTGAAATATACCTATAAAGTGTCCAGTTAGGATAGATTAGGTTGTAATTTTATATATTACTATATACCAATGTTGAAATATACCTATAAAGTGTCCAGTTAGGATAGATTTTGTTGTAATTTTATATATTACTATATACCTATGTTGAAATATACCTATAAAGTGTCCAGTTAGGATAGATTTTGTTGTAATTTTATGGTTGAATTTCTAAAATTACAATCAAATCTATCCTGGATACTTCATAAATATATTTCAATATAGATAGGCTATATAAAATTAACCTTCCTTGGCAATAACAAAAATATTAGTTATCAATATAGCTTCAGGTAGTGATGTGAGCCGGGAATATTCCCAGTGGGAACGGAATTTATAAATGGGAATATTTCCAGGGAACTTCCCGAAGGCTTTGTAAGTTCCCAAAACGAGGGAATTTATGGGAACTTATGGAGTAAACTCATTTAAATGGGGTTTATATTATCTTAAATCTGTTTGGGACCTTAATTGGCTCTAAATGATTAATAACAAAGCCAAATAATGAAAAATATTGTGATATATCATGACAAAAACATTTGTTTTAATCGTTATACAAATTTTGAGAGCAGACTCGGTTGATTATGAGATCGAGACCCTAAATCAATTTCATTATAAGCTCAAAAAAACCTGATAAGATTTGAAGAATACTTAAGTTAAGTAGCTAATTTATACATCAAACATATTATTAACATTAATTTTAATTTAAGGATAATTAATTTACATTTAAATTATAAAATTATACTTTTACATCTTATACTTCATAACACAGAAATTGTGTTACAGTTATGTCTTTGTAATGAATGTTAGTCATTTGAAGAAATAAAGAGGTAAATGGTAATAAATATTTTATATTGTTATAAATATTTTTCATATTCTGACAAAAAGATCAAAAGTAACCAGAATAAGAACTAATAAATAATACTAATATTTGCTGTCACAATCTATATTAACTAAGTAATCCTTTTTTGTAGGAAATTGATGATGTATTGGGCGGTGCAGCAGCATGGGAGAATGTAGATTCGACAGATGAACGTTGTCCTGTTTGTTGGCATTCACGTGCTTATTTCCTGCAAATACAAACAAGATCTGCGGATGAACCAATGACAACATTTTATAAGTGTTGCAATACTTCTTGTGGTCATAGGTGGCGTGATTAATTTCATAATGTGGAGTATTTACAGATTAAAATTAATTAATTTTAAAATTCCTTTCGTTTATCTATCTGTAAGTTTTCATGTTTGGTCATATAAAATGACGTCCCCATTCAATTTAATACATCTGACAGGTGAAAATGAAAGAGAAGCCGTGCTTATAGCAGCAAAATGTTTAGCAGAAGGTAAAATTATTGCATTACCTACAGACACTCTTTATGGGCTCGCTGTTGATGCAACAAATTCTGAAGCAATTAACTCTCTTTATCAAGCAAAACAAAGGGATATTCAGAAACCATTTGCTATATGTGTGGACAGAGTTAATGAAATAAGAAAGTGGGGTGTTGTAGATGATTTACCCAATGGTTTGTTAAATAAATTATTACCTGGACCTGTGACTGTTCTACTTAACAGAACATCAGCACTAAGTCTTAATTTAAACCCCGGAGTAGTAAAAGTTGGTATAAGGGTTATACCAGGTTCAAATAATAATTCTTTTGCTAGCAACATAGCTTCAGTATTAGATAAACCTTTAGCATTAACTAGTGCGAATCCTAGCAATTTTCCTAGCTGTATTGACGTTCATGAATTTAAATCCATATGGCCTCTAATTGGTGTGATTTTTGATGCTGGAACTATTGATAATGACTCTAGAGATGGCTCAACTATTGTAGATTTAAGTGTGAAAGGTGAATATAAAATTGTGAGATCAGGGATTGCATTAAAGTCAATCACAAATACATTAGACAAGTATGGTTTAGTGGAAAACTGATGCAATGAATGATAGTATACTGTTAAAAGTAGAATTTTTCTGTATTCAGACTAATTTGTGATAAATATTATGTAATATATATTGTAATTATAAAGAATGCAACATTGTATTTATATTAATTTAATTTTATCCTTATAGAGAAATGGTTTGCAGTGGTAAAAGATAATACGTTTAAAATCATGTTTTTACTACTAAATGATGAAATCAGTGATACATAATAATATATAGAAATAAAGATCTGTTATATAGATTTAAAAGTACATTTTTTTAAGGCTGCTTAAAACTTTTTTTTATCCTTAATAATGCTTAGAACATTATTTTTTTAAATCCTTAAGTAACCTTTTTTTACTCCCTAACCCATTGTTACAAATTTGGAGTAATAATTATTTTAATAGTAGGGAAGAAATAGTGGCACGATTATCATGAATAAATTGTTCCCAATTCAACTTTGAGTACTTTCTCCACAGTACTTCTTTCTAACTCAGTGTAAAGAGATTAGAGGCAAATACAATAAATCTCTCCTCATGGACACCTCCATTTTTCGGGCCCCTCTATTTTACGGACAAATTTTCAGTCCCCAGTCCTGTGACATAGTAATCTTTAAGAAGCCTCTCTTAACGACAGACTTTCCTAAATACGAACTCTAAATTTGCTATTTTCAGTCATAAAAATAATATAAATTTGTTGTCTGTGATGCAAAATTTTTTCTTAAAAATATAAAGAACGTAATGCTGTATCTGTAAACTAAAGCATAACTGTGTTGGTAGGCATGGATCATCATTCTCCTTTAGTGCAGTGTTGTAGAGTTTGTTGTTTACACTTTCCAATAACTGTCAGGGGCCAGAATTTCAAGAACCATAGACTAATCCTCTGCTATGTTTTCTGATCTAGTTTATTTAGTCCAGTTGTAGATATATAGTGTACAGCATGTATTGCATATTTTAATGCTCAACTGTATGTGGTAAAGATCATAATTATAGCAAAGTGAAGTATTTTTGAATATTATGTTTTTTGACTTTTTATACAAAATGAGTGGCAAACGTAAAGCTCTTACAACAAAAGAAAATATTAAAGTTTTAGAGTAAAGAAAGTAGGAAAGTTCAAGTGTGCAGTAACTTGTATAAAAGTTGAAAACTGGAAAACATGAAAAACATTAAGTTTAGAAAAACAGATCAAGTGCAGTGGGTAAACTTGTTTCTGATTGGTTCTGTGTGGTTAGGTAAAAAAACTTGCCCATATGGGCATCTCTGATCCAAGAACAAGCCTTAAAAATTATCAAAGTTAAATTTTTTATAGCTTTAAGGCTTCAAATAGTTGGCTAAAGAAATTTAGAATTCGTCACGGCATAAGTTTTAAAGCAATTTTCAGCGAGGGTAAAGCTGTTACAAAGGAAGTTTGTGAATAGAATAACAAACAGAACATTAATTGAGGATTACAATTAATAAAAATTTACAATTTATAATTGAGAAGGTTTTTTTTCTGTGTGTTGCCGAGTTAACTATAATTCTTAAAGTAGAAACATGTAATTCTGATAAAAAGATCCAAATAACGGCTTACTGTTTTATGTAAATATGATTTCTGAGTTTAAAAAACCTTTAATAATCGGAAAAATATATCAATCTAGATTTTAAAAAATATGAATGTGAATAATGTAGTTTGGAAAGCTAACAAAAAGTCATAGATGATAAGTGAAATAATGACAGAATGATTAATGGGGTTTAATGACAGAAAGGCCAAAAGTTGTCAAAATGTGATCCTTTTCGTGGATAATGCATCATACCACCCTCAAATTAGATTAATCAATATAGAAGTTTCATTTTCACATCTAAACACTACTTTTCATTACCTACTGTTGGATCAGGATATAATTCACAATTTTAAATGCCAGTATAGAAAAGTAGTTCTTCGCCCTATTTTATCTAGTATAGAAACTTGTCAAAACGGCAGCAATCTTATTAACTATCTATCTATAATTGTGTTGGACGCTTTTTCGTAGTTTGTATATTCTGTAAAAAAAATTGAGAAAACCACATTAATCAACTGCTTCCAGAAAATGAATTTTCAAAAGGAATTATAATCACAGTTATAGACAAAAATACCGAGGATGAAATTATGGGACTATTAAATGATATTTCTGGATAACTATCAGTTGATTTTATAAAATATACATGAAAATCTATGTATGGAAGAAAATCACGATGTTGCAACATTTATAACAACTGATGAAGATAATGAATTCAGCATTAATGAGATGCATATCTGTAACTGACCTGCAACTGCAACTGAAAGTGACCAAATTAATTTAAGTGACACAATTAAAAGAATCAGTGAAGTGACAAAATTTATTTCATGAAATAAAGATGAAATAGGATTCACAATAATAGGTAATTTTCCTATGCATTTGTAACAAGAAGTTTGCAATATTGAAAAAATATAAAGGTAAAAAAACAAGACTATTTTAAAACTCAAAATTTACTTAGATAATTTGAGTTTATAAATTTCAAATAGATAATTTTCCCATATTTCTTACTTTATTATAAATGTATTTTAATTTCAGTAAATCATTGTAACATCTTTTAATGTCTCAATATTCTTTGACTGTTATTAATTGACCTGTCTGAATAGTGGACACCTCCAAATAACAGCCATTTGGTGAACTATGGAGATGTTTAGAAGTTTTACTGTATTATATAAGTAGTGAACAAAATGTGTTGAAAATATTATGAAGGAAGAAATGTCCCCCATTCAACCTGAAATACTGAATTTTGAGCTAGCTGATGATGCAACAAATTCTGAAGCGACCATCTTTATCAATCAAAACAAAGGTATGGCAAAAAGCATTTGTTATTCCTCAGTACAAAGTAAGTGGTGAAATAAAAAATTGGGTATTGAACACAGTGGTAGTTGTTAGACTATTTCCACTGGTGGGGCAAAACAAAAGGATTGACAGAAAACATTATTAAGCTTGTGGACAAGGTAAGTTAAATTAGAAAGTGAGGTGTTGAAGATGATTGTGGCTCCAATACTATTTTCTTTGGTAGGGCTGACCAGCTTAAAATCAGTTTTCAACTTGTTTGAACCAATTTGATTAAAATGTCAAGATTTATATCTTGAAAGTAACGAAGTGAAATTATTTTCATTTATCGAGTCCTGTTCGCTTAATAAACTATAGGCTTGAAGATGGACATAGGGTATATGGTAATTTATTGTTTTGTTTGTAGCTGACTCTCCTGTTCTACTATAAATAAATCGATTAATGTTTTATTGAAGTGGGTTACTTCTAATCATCTCTCAGACTCTACTATTGCAACTGTTGTAACTAAAGCAGTTTGAAGAACTTTACATGTTTCAGAAAAAAAATGAAAGGAATATTCAACAATAAGACTGAAAAAGCTCACTCAAAGAAACTATATTCTTAAACATATCATTTTCATAAAGTACAGTTGGCTCAATAACATTTTTTGTTAGCAATTAATTAGTTGTAATTCGAAGAAATTTCAGGTTAAGAATTGGAAAACTGTGAAATAATTTAGACTTTAAATCAGATTTTTAGTTGATTCGCAATGATATCTCAAACATCTTTTGCAAAAGCACACAAATTCTGCTTAGATTGCTTGATTGGGGGGAGTGAATAAGAGATATTTTTACCAAACTGATGTAGTTTGATATTTTTCTGTATTTGTTCATGTTATTGATCTAATTTAAAGTGTTTAAATGCATAAACACCATATGTTTAAAGTGTTAGTACTGTGAATATAGAAGGTGTACTAAATATTGTACAACATTTCATTACTTCATAGAAAAAGTATGAAACATTTCATTTTGCAGTGAAATTTTCAATTCAAAAGTTTCCCTTGCACTAGTATTATCTCAGTTGACCTAATTTTCAAATCTCTCAAAACATCCCTTTTTAAATTATTAATTTTCTTAAAAATCTCCAACATGCAAACAACTTATTCCTGGATTTGCCATCCTCATAATTCATGTCGTTTTAAGTATGAGAAATAAATAAAAAGCACTAGTGTAGGCAAAAAACATTGTGACTGATTTTAGGGTTTTTTGAGTAAGAAATTTTAATAACTAAATTTAGTTGATGAGATTAACAGTGTACATATATAGCACTTTGAAATTTAAATTTAACATAGCCTGAACACCTCCCTGATGACCACCTGTTATAACTGCACCATCATACACCTAAGCAATAAATTTCTAACAGGATTGAGTTTCCAGGGTTCAAAAACACCTTATATAAATTCAGAAAGTCTGTTGACCATCTACAAACAAATTTTCTACTGGTTTATAAGAACTAGTACATCTTTTATCTTTGAACTACTGAGCCCCTGACAAAAGTCACCTGGGCATGAGCTGGAGATTGGTGAACTAAAGATGTGGAAAGATGACTAAAGATGAGTATTCTTCCTAATTTAAGAGTGGGTTGAAAATCGTAACAAACCAGAAGAGCTATTTTTTTAGTTGAAAGACACTATTAAACATCTGTATCAAAGAGTAAACAATCAAAACAAGTTTTTTTCCACACTGTTAGCTAAAAATTGTTTTTGGAAACAATTTTGCAAAATTTTTTAAAAATCCATTTGCAGAAAGAAAATCTAATTGATACACCACTAACCTTTTAACTAATAATTTTCCCTTAAATTGAAATTATAAAACAGGCTTTTGATGAATACCTAATTGTGTTCATTGACTATTAAATAATATAAAACATATAGTATAGTAATACATAAGACCACAGCAATGTTATACTCGTATTATTAAATAATGTTTAATCACACAACTTACAAAAGTAAAGTACCCCACAACACGATAGTTTACAAGCTAGATGCCGAGAGAGAAGTCACATTCAAAAAGAGCCAGGCATGGTGTAAATTATGATGTAGAAACTACGAACTAAACATATGTAGAAAACAGACCACATAAACTCTGCTCTTGAGTAGTGGTCAGTTGTCTATCTGTTTGTTGAAGATGTTCTATTGCTTACCAACCACAAAAACAACCTTTCACTATAAATTCATAGATTCGCTGTTTCTTAAGCTCTATTCTCATTGGTGGGCCGTAATACTCCGCCGTAATTCTCTATTTTTAATTGGGAAACGTAATAATTTAAAAAAAATAAATTATAATCTAAATATATAGTATAACTTCAAATTATCCAAACCACTAATTATCTGAATTGCTTTAAAATTTAAAAAAAAACAATTTTTCAGAAATTAGGAAAAAAAATAATTCCAGAAACGTACTGCAATTTCCAAATTAATGATCCTGTCTATATGTGCTATTGGCCTTTTCCCTGCAAAGCTATTGTAGGATCAGCGCAAACATTATTTGAATGCCGTCTCTGTGTAGTTTTGTATAGCTGTCTGTTGTCCACCAACAGGTGGTCATTTCAGCCTAACTCACTACTCATTTTGATTGGTCAGTCAGTATGTCTCTGATCACATAGGTCTGTTGTTTTGTTTATGTGTGCATTTTGTTGTTCTCCATGGATTCTAAATGAAAATTAGTTGTCTTATTGGATAAACTAACTATAGACCAATCAATTTAAGGAGTTACGGGTAACAGTTGGCTGAGATGTACAGTGTTGGATAATCAACAATTTCAGACATTAAAAGGGTCAAACCTACACTTTTAAACTTCATTTCAATGCTTGAAAATGAAGATGAATGTTATTTAAGGAAATCAACAAAGGCTGTAAAATACACAAAATTAGAAGATGCAGTTTTCAAGTGGTTTTTGCAACAACGTTCAATGGAAAATCCAATTTTGGGTTTGTTTCTTTGAATAAACTAAGGTCATAGCTCAGAAGCTTTTAAAAAAATATAGTTTTTCCTCCCATTTGCAACATACATACAGCAATTAATAAAAATTGAAGCTTTTTAAAAAAAAATTCAACCATCCGAATGGGGTCCGATCCCAATTGGTTCAGATAGTTGGAATTGTTCTGGAATTTATCATTTTTTACAGAAATCTGGAACAAATCCTCTGAGATTTCCATCCTTCACTTATCTGACACTAGCTTGTTGGTTTTAGCACTGCATGCTTGGCTTGCTTGCTAGTTGATGTGAAATTATTCGTGTCCAAACAAACAAGAATTAAGGAATTATTTTTAAACTATAGTAGAACCCATCAAATCCGAACCTCAGAATTCCGAACCCTCGTGAAATCCGAACATGATTTGATAAAAGCCACATTTTAAAAAAGTGTCTAAAATTTAATGAAGTATGTACTGAAAGTTTGCTACTTACTTAAAACAGGTTTGTGTAATATATTGAAATTGACACTGTAAAAAACATGATATAATACAAAGGACTACAGTATACTATACTACTGTATCACTTCATTAACATAGAATGTATTGACAATAAAATAAAAATGACAAACGCCGAACTATATGTTTCACTTAAAAAGAAAAGGCACAAACACTTAACTATATTTTCTCCTTAAAATCAGTAATTTTCATCTGGCAAAGAGATTTAAACCTTCCCGAGGTTGCGATGTTGCACCACCATCGTATTAGTATAATATCATTCGGTGTTGCACCTGCATGTTGTTCTACGTAATGTCAAGAGCGGCGACAGCATCAATACTCGTAGAGGCATCTTTTTCCTCTCTACCGCTATCTGTTACATGTCATCGTGTTGATCCTGGACCATAGAAACCATGTTATGCTTGGTATATTCTTCATTGTTGTCTAGTGCTGTCCACTCATCCAGGCAACTTTCTTCAGCATCTTCACATCCTGGTACTCTTTGAATGTGCTGAAGTAGCTCAGTTTCATCAACTCGTGTTTTAAGTGGTGTTTTCACAAATTCGAGGCTAGGCAAGAGTTCTTCAAGATTTCTGATATTATTCCAGGATTCAGCTACTCAGTAAATTACATCCTTTACTATCATCGTCTTAAGTTTTTCTGGAATAGAGAGAGAACAATCTTCTTCAATTAATGTTTGCAGAAGCTCGTTCTGTAGCTCAGTTTTATGTTCTGTTGCACACCTTGATCCATAGGCTGAAGCAACGATGTCACTTTAGGTGGGATAAAAATTGCTTTTGTGTCTTTGCATACCAACTGCATATCTGAAGGATGTGAAGGAGCATTGTCTATCAAAAGTAGAACTTTGGTGACAGTCCATTTTGTTCATTAAATTTTGTTGCTGAAGGAACAAATTCATTTTTGAACCACTCCTTAAAAATTTTACCAGTCATACACGCCTTACACTGATTTTTGTAATGAACAGGGAGAGCATTCAAATTCATACTTTTAAGGGCTCGTGGCTTGGCGGATTTTCCAATCACCATTAATGGTAGCTTACTTGTTTCTGTGTGGTTACTGCAGGCTAAAACTGTGAGAAGCTGTTTGCTTGTTTTAAAGCCTGGCACAGAAGAAACCTCTTTTTTTTTTTTTTTTTTTTTATTTAACTTGGGAGCGGGTTTGAATTGCCCGAAGCACTGCTACCTTAAGATATATTGTACTTACCTCCCTGATCTAGTCAAATAACCCCTTCCCTCTTACCAGGTTTAGGAGTCTCCTGACTAGAGTTTTACCTTCAGCATCCACCGAAGCCGTTCCATCACCAAAGAGGTTGAAGCGCCTCTCAGCAAGTACTTCACATCTGTAAATAATGTGTGTGGCAGTCTCGAGTTCCTGCCCGCATAATCTGCACACTGGTTCATCCTTGTAGATACCCATTTTATGCAAATGTTTCCTTAGTCCACAGTGTCCCGTGAGTAGACCTGTGGCTATCCTTAATTCCTGCCTAGACAGATAGATGAGACTCTTCTGGAGCCCCAAGGAAGGTCTCCTAAGAGTTAGCTTACTGTGTCTCATCCCTTCGGCCCTGATCCAGTGCTCACAGTGTCTTTCAGCCATCCACCTTCGCACTGTCATCCTGACTATGGATTTGGAAATACCTACCGCAGGCTCCGGTCCAATCAGGGGAGTTGAAGACCCCTCCCTGGCCAGCGCGTCTGCGGCTTCATTTCCAAGTATTCCCCTATGCCCTGGCACCCAACCTATCATGACTTGATTGTGCCTTGCCAGAGCTTGTAGGTTAATTAGGCACTCCCTGACTATGGCCGAGGTGACCACGTGTCCGTTTAGTGCCTTAATTGCTGCCTGACTGTCGGAGAAAATAGCAATCCGGGTCCCATGTGTTTCCCTTCTTGCTATCTCTCCCAGACAGGCATTTATAGCATATACTTCGGCCTGAAAGACAGAGGTATGCCTCCCCAAGGAAAAAACTAGTTCTACCCTTGGGTTTTTACAATACACCCCCGCTCCAGTGCCGAAGTCCATCTTGGAGCCATCTGTGTACCAGATCTGAGCTCCCGATGTTAATGTCCCTGACCATTCCATCACAGTTTGGTGTACCTGGTCAGGTGCAAACATTCGAGTAATGTGGTCGCTGCCCATTTCCAAGACGGGTTCTTTGACCACGCACTCGATACTCATATGTCCCGAGACATCTGAGAGGTTAGCCCAGTTGCTCGAGTTGCGCAATCTCCATGCCGCTAGCCTCGCCTCTCCCCTAAGGACAAACTCAAGGGGAGGGAGGTTAAGCATTACTTCCATTGCTGCACCTGGTGTAGTTGACATCGCTCCCAGTGTGCACAGACAGGCCAATCTCTGGATAGAGCTCAGTTTAGCTCTTGTCTGTGCCTGGTTGGCCTTTGTCCACCACACCAGAGCTCCATAGGTAATCATAGTTCTTATCACCCTCAGATACATCCAGTGCATCATTGATGGCTTCAGTCCCCATTTCTTACCCACCATTCTTCTCACAGTCATCAGTGCCCTTTTGGCCCTGTTAACTGTCCTCTCAAGATGTGGGTTCCAGGTGAGTTTCCTGTCCAGAGTAACTCCCAGGTACTTCACCTCCTCCACAAACTCAAGGTATTCACCAAACAAGCGGGGCATCCTGGTCGTCAGATCTTTTCGCTGTCTGGTGAAGTTAATGAGAGCAGTCTTTTTTGGATTTACCCTAAGGTTCTCCTTTTTACACCACTCTTCAATCAGTCGTAGAGGATTTCTGATTACCTCAAGGACTGTATTAGGGAATCTGCCCAGGATCAAAACAACTATGTCGTCCGCATATCCTAGACAGAAGTACCCCTGTTCATTCAGGAGTTCAATAAGGTTGTCAACCACTAGGCACCACAACAGAGGAGAGAGAACCCCCCCCCCCCCCTGTGCACAGCCCAGACTTGTCTCCGCCCTTCTGACCTCCCCTGCCACCTCTACAGAAATGCTTCTGTTTGTTAACATGGAACTTATCCAACCACAAGTGGTTGCATCCACTCCATGACGTCTTGCACCACTTACCATCGTCTCCACTGAGGGGTTATTGAAAGCCCCTTCAATGTCGAGGAAGGCACCTATGGCACAACCTTTCTTGGCGATCATTTGCTCAATCCTACCAACCACTTGATGGAGAGCTCCCTCGCAGGATTTCCCCGGTTGATAAGCATACTGGTTCCAATGCAGTGGTTTTATGGCCAAAGCACCCCCCCCCTAATATGCCTATCAACCAGTTTTTCAAGTCCCTTAAGAACAAAGGACATGAGTGTAATAGGTCTGTATCCTTTCCCTTCCGATTGGTTACCGGTGGGCTTAGGTATAAAGACCACCTTACTAGCTTTCCAGGCTGCCGGCATATGCCCTAAAGCAATGCTTAGCCTGTATAATTTAGTAAGTACCAGTACCAGCAAATCCATTCCCTGCTGCAGCAGCACAGGATAGATCCCATCTGGACCTGGAGATTTGTAGGGTTTAAATGTGCCAATAGCCCATCTTACCCTTTGTGGAGTTACTATCCTCCTTGCCACTTCCCAGTCCTCCCTCTTACCACGTCTTGTGGAGAGTTTGGCAACTGGTTAAGAAACCTCTTTAGAAGCAAGACTTAGTGGGAAGTGCTTTAAAATTCAATCCCGTCTCGTCCCCCATTATACACTTGCTGGGGTGAGTAAATTTCAGACAAAATCAAATCTTTGAATTCGTCTAAAACTTTTTTATTGTTGGTGAAAAATTAACTCCCAAAACCTTATCTAAACCACAACTACCTGTACTGTGAACTGAACAGAATAAATGAATTGAAATTCTTTATTTGTTATAAAAGGCTTTAAAGGAGATTTAAGAGAAACCCATGGGAAGTGAAAACTTAGAAAACTATAGGAGTTGTGTTGAAAAAGTAACCTGACTTTTCAAGTTTTAGAGGATAAGTACATCCGATTTTTTTGTGTTGCTGTGTTAATACGCGTTCCGAATGTATGTTTACAGTTTCAATAATATAGCATATTTCATTTATCGTTTTGCTGTATTCTGCTATCAAAGCAGAAATGAATCAGAAAAATGAATCAAAGAATTTGCATCAAATTTTGTGTAAAAATGGAATTAAGTGCTCCAAGGCACTTGAAATGTTGATAGTGGTATTTTTCGAGTGATCTGAGCAAACAAATGTTTATATATGGTACAAGTTATAAATATTAGTTATCATTACCATGAATTTCATCATTTAATTTTCACAGCTTAAGAACACATAAGGATCAGTATAAATGTGTTTGAAACAATGTCATCTAGAGAATTCAATAACACCAGGTTTTAACATCTTATTGAGTATTTAAATGATAAATCGTCTTTTCAGTTCATATACTCTCCCAATTTCATCTGCACAATGTTTTGGCTATTTATTCTATGAAGGGAATGAATCCAACCTGGAGGTAGGGGGCATTAAGCCAGAGGACATAGGTCTTAAATGTAACATATATTTTACAGAACTGCCAGGCTTAAAATGTAAAAAATGTTTAAAAAAATAATAACATTTTACAGTTACTTTAACTTGCTTGCTGTTAATTGTTACAAACAGTTGCAACTTTATTTTTTTATTAAAAAGAACTATGTAAGTATATTCCCATTTTCGTTTGTATTCTCGTTAATATGAAAAGGTTCAAAGGTCAGGATCAGAGTAGAAATATTTAGGTAGAAAATAAACAGGATTATAAAATTAGAGCAAAGGAATGAAACATTGTATCATGTAAACAAATTGTTAAAGTTATTGTCAGCATTTCCTTTTGTTCCTGCTACAGCATTTCACTCTTTTTCTACATTATGGAGACTGAATCATGGTTGAGGCTAAGGAGGATGCAAGAATGACAAGTCATTCATTCAAGTATTAAAGTGACCCTTAATGATGTCATCGATCAATTCCCAAATCAAAGCAAAGAAGTTTGAATTAAATTTTGTAGAATAATTATAATTTAAATAATTAAAAAAATATTTTAAAGATTCATTTTCAAAACTAAATAGTTTTAAATACTATAAATGTGGCTACATTTTTTAATTTTATTTTTCCTTAAGAAGAATAAATCAATATTATTTGAGCTACTTAATCCATCTTCAATTGAGCTACTAACACTAGTATTTTGCTAAAACTCTTGAGCATATGTTGTGTGTTGTATTTGGCTATAGTAGCACTTAACTTTTTGATTATTGAGGACATGTGATTTGGGAGATGTGTCCCATTTTCAACTCAAATTAACTGATGTCACTGTTGTTGTAGGTTAGGGGGGGGGGGTATTATTTTCTCCCGAAATGGTCGTCCACAATAATAAAAAAAGTAAGTGGTACTGTGACACAGTGGCGGCTCCTGCCCAATTACATTGGTGGGGCTCATGACAAGGGGTCTCCCCAGATTTACGAGGTGCGGAGACAATTTTGAAATTTGGTACCCATTTAACTTGTTTTACATTCTAAGCACCTACAACTTTTATTAAGTTATACTTATTGATTAATATATTAACATTGCTATAACTAATAGACGTATTACGGTGTGATTTACGAAATGTTGCTAGGTTGGGTAGTTAAGTTATTGCCTATGCTAAAGCGTCGAGTACTCAACGAGTAGTGTGAATCAAGTTTTACTTTTAAAAGTATATTAGGCCACTGTGTATGCCCATCAAAGGATCTATAAATGGAAACATTGTGAGAACATTACAAATAAGCCTACAATGCTGCTTCCTAAATCATATAGAATTGTAGTAGCAGCACTGATTAGTCATTTCTCAGCGCATGTGCATGATTACGGGACTCCATCCCAGGCCACCCGTAACACGCGCTTTGAGTGATGTCACCGCACGGTTTTGGCTGTTTCAGCTTATTCTACGCACACTCAATGCACTAGTCTGAGGCTCTCTGCTGTGAGCCCCGCGCGGAGATTGTGGCTAATTTCGTGCGTCAACTGCTAAATATTTTATGGTTTCAACATTGCTTAAATAATTCTAAACTCTTCTTAACCTAATTTAAGACAAATGAATATTAATTAAAAATTAATTTTTGTAATTGGGAGGGCTGCGCCCCAGAGCCCTTTTGGACAAACCGCCACTGCTGTGACGGGTATTACATACAACATATGTTCAAGTATTTTAGTTGAATAAATTCTTTTTCCATATTCCAAACATTTTCATCTTGTGGCACCTCTCAAGAAAATCTTAGACCTACTTCTTACTCCCTGTAATCCTTGCAGTCTAGATCTCCATATAAATGTACTATTTTCATAAACAAAATTAGAGCTGGTTTGTCAGTTAAGGTTATAAACATAAGAAATATACACAACTCACAATTATAAAACTTTAATTTCATATGCGTTTCAATGACTTATGTCATCATCATCAGTAATGCTACTACAAATATATAACTTTAATTTAAGAAATACATCATAACCTACCATATTTTTACAAAAGTTAGAACCAAATCTCTTTAATTCGGATAAAGATACAGTTCTAACTTTTATAAAAATATGATAGGTTATGTTCTATTTCTTTAATTAAAGTTATATACGGCCGTCCTCAACAAGCAAAGTAAGTGCTACTATAGACAAGTTTAAAACATTTAAAAGTGTTTAGTAAAGTTATATGTTTGTGGTAACACTGATGATGTTGACATAAGTCATTGAAACGCGTATGAAATTAAAGTGTTATAATTGTGACTTGTGTTTATACTATTTTGATGTAAAACTGGTTCAATTTTAAATTTTTTCTTTATAGCAATTGTTATGCTGCTCTTTTTGATTCAATTCATGCAACATGGCTCATAGCTTTTGAATTTTAAAATTTATAACTCTCCAGACACAAACTTACTAATTATGCAAAGCTTTACACAAAAAATAGAAACTATTGTAGTAAAATATTAATAATATTACACATGGTTTTATTCAAGTACATCTTATTGAAGGTTACCTATTTAATACTTTATATTGCGGAATGGGTTACCTATTACCTATTGTGGAATAGGAAATTCATGTCCATCTAATTTCCTGTATAAATATAAAGAAATTAAATACCATTCAACAATATTAAATCAAATCCTTTTTTTTACAAATTCTAGGTCTGTATGTTAAATAATTTATGAAAAGTTAGAATAATGTGATAAAATTATAAGATACTTGGTTTAGAAGTGATACTTTAAATATTGATTTTGGAAATCAGCAAATGAAAATCTTATTTTCTGGTAATAAAATTAAACAACAAGAGTGCATGAGGTGTAAACTAGAGTCTGAATTTATGCATTTGTCAGATATTTTGTTCAAAGTATGGATCTATATGAAAGTAAATAAAAAAGTAACTTAAACAATAGTTTATGACTATCCGAACTCTAAATTTAGTAAATTTGTTAAAACTTACTGAGACAGAGCGTTTTCGATCGCTATGTGCCGATCTTCATCAGTGTCTTCTGCTTGGAGATGTTGGGTCAAGCGGTGACGGTTTTAAAGGTAGGTTTTCGATAGTATCAAAGAGTATGTGTGATTTGTATTATGTTTGTTTGTTTAATATGTTTGTATTTTGTGTTTTTGTGAGTCTGTAAATTTCATATTGTTCTAGTGTGTTGAGATGTGGTCCTTTTTTGTTGATGTGTAGGATTTCTAATTGGTGTATAGGATTTCCCACCTATTTCTTCTCTTAGTGACTCCCACCATCTAGCAGCTCCTGCCTCCAATGCCTTGTCTATTATTCCTCTCTAGCTCTCATCTATCCTTTCATTCAGTTTGCAATTCATCTTTTGTATCATATACCTTTCGAACCGTTTCAGAAACTCCATCGGATTACCATTCCTACCATTGAATTTCGGTACTTCCTCTTGGCTTCCACATGATACTTGTATTACCTTTATGGCTTCGTTCCTATTCCCTCCATCTTTTACAATTTTTTTTTGCTTGCTCATATATCTGGTCGACTTTCTCATTCATCAATTGTTTTCCTCCTATTACCTCTAAATTAATTTTATCAATTTTATCTTTATTTTTCTCTACTTGAATTTCAGTTTCCACCCATCTTCGTTCAAGGTTTATGACTTGGTCTTTATTTTCCTCGTTTCTTTTGCCTAACTTTTCTTTCATATCCATATTTTACTGTAGTAAGTCTTCCCTTATAGTTTTTACATTTAATCTCATCTCTTCCTGTACTTGTAGTTTCATATTTTCAATTATTTTCTTATTTTCCTCCTTTAGGCTTTCGAATTTCTTGTCCATTTCCAACCTACTTGAGGCAAATCCTCTGGCCGTCTCTTCTTTCATCTCGTCAATCTTATCTAACATCTTCATTTCCTCTTTCATTTCCTTCTTACTCTCTTCAAAATTTCTACTTATACTTCTTTCATCTCCTTCAGAAAGCTCATCATTCTATCTTCATGCGAGTTCCTGTCCCCATTATTTTCTCTCCTACCATCTCTATTTTCTGATACTTCCCAAATTTCCTCATCTATTTGGGTCTCTACCTCACAATCTTCTATTGGCATATCTGTACGTTCCAATTCAGTTCCTATTATTACTATACTGTCCCCTTTTTCCATTTCTATCTGTTCACTTTCCTCTCGTTCCATTAAATATACATATTTTCCCTTAGCTGCCTCTTCTAAATTCTCTTCCTTCCTTCTTCTATTCAATTTTCTTAACTCTTCCCCTTTTTCAGTCCTTCTTGCTTTCCCCCCTCAAATTATATGCAGATCTATTCTCCTCGTCAGACATACCTGAAATGTTGCTTACCTCTCACACAAACAAAAATTCAAAATATCTTTTTAAAATTAAGTTAAAAAATTAAATTTATCTGTACCCAAATTTAATGATTAATAATTTATAACTTCTAAATTATTTATAAATTTACTCAATTTATTGTTATTAAAATTTTTTTTTTTTTTTTTACTTGAAGGCTCAAAATTTTCTTATTTATTAAAATAAATGGTTTATCTCTCACAATAATCGAGCCCCACGTTCGTGTGCCAATTGTAATATTCTTATAAGTTATGGTAAATATAAATAATTTCTTTAATACAACTGCTCCACCTTGTGGTAGTCAAATTGTAATCATATTTTTTTTTTTATAATAAAACAAAATTTAATAATTATCCTTAGAGAACAATAAGTTGCTGGGCGCCAGTTAGAATTACAAAATGATTGTAACCCTAACAGTAAAATTTAGATTTTTTCTTTATATATATATATATATATATATATATATATATATATATATATATATATTTAATAAATTTAAAATATTTCAAACACAAGAATACTTTTAATGAATATATTTATTCAAAGCTTTTCGCCGATAAAAAAGTATCAGCATCTTCAGGAAAAATAATTATCTAATAAAATACTTTTACAAAATTAAATCATATGTACTACAAAGAATCATATGTTTATAATTATTGCACTTTATGTAAATTTTTCTATAACATCAATGACTTTATAAATAGTTTGTTGCCTTGATCTCACTTGAATTTGTTCATCAATTAATTTGTCTTTAACTTTATGCCTATAAATTTCCAATGTTTCAAATATATTCATTTTTAATCCTTTATTTAATTCTTTTATTAATTTCATATTTTCTATTTCCGGAAACTCATGTCCATTATTAATACAATGCGTAGCTAAATTGGATTTGTATATATTCGGTTTGATATAAGCGTTTAAATGTTCTTTGTATCTTTCTTTTAATTTCTTTTTTGTTTGTCCTACATATAATTTATTACAAGTTTGACATTTTATATTATATACTCCATTTCTTTCGTGCATATTATTTTGATTTTTGTTATTGTTTATTAAATTTGTAATTTTATTATCGGTTTTATATGTAATTTGTAAATTTGTTTCTTTAAATAATCTTGTAATTTTATTTATTTCGTTACCAGTGAATGTAAAAGTTGTACAAATATTTTCTCTCTTATTAGGTAAATATTAGGTTAAAATATTTTTACAAAATTAAATCATCTGATGATTTAATTTTGTAAAAATATTTAATTAGATAATTATTTTCCTGAAGATGCTGATACTATTTTATCGGCAAAAAGCTTTGAATAAATATATTCATTAAAAGTATTCTTGTTTTTAAAATATTTGTAATTTATTAATTATATATATATATATATATATATATATATATATATATATATATATATATATATATATATATATATATTATTACTTTCCATTTATAGTAATAAATAAAGAACACTTTCTTTTAATTCAATGAATCTTTGTTTTAATTTGGTCTTTGATTACTCCTGTTACAAAACTTTAAATACACTTTTTCTATTAACTTAATTTAATTAAATAGCACAAGACTTTTTCTCCCAGGTTATTCGGTGGGTATTAATTATTATAAATCTATTGAGCACTTCTGGTTACACAATAAAATTGGTTTATGCAATTAACTGAAAAGAATATTAAAATGTTTTTTAATGAATTTAATTAACTGATTTTGCTTATAAGAATGGTTCTACAATATTAACTTAAATACTAATTACAAATTTTCCTTAATCTAGTACTTAGCTGAGACTTATTGTTCTTGTCAAATTTATAGCCTTTAAATTTATTTTATAATCAAATTTCCTTCACCACTATATTTCTTTTATACTTTCACTAATATTAGCTTCTATTAACTTTTATTTAGGCTAGCTTTCTTAATATTCAAATTCTTCCTCTAATAAAATTTCTGGACCAACTAAGTTTAGCTTCCAGTATCAAGGCTCCCTTTTTTCTTATTTGAGACTCTACAGAAAAAAAATAAAACTTTTTTTTTCATTGTTGAAACATCTGTTAAATAACACACTGATTATTTAATTTTTCATCTCCTTTCATGAACAGTTAAGTTTTGATACTATATGCAATAATTTTATGTCTTGTAAATTTCTTTCTTAATCTTGTGTTGTTTTATTTATAATTGAGTGCTGTTTCTTCTTTAAATGTGGTTTTAATATTGTATCATAACCTTTCTTAGGTTATGGCTCAAGTATTTACATTTTCTGTTTTATCCATTTCTAATTCACTTATAATATATTCCGAATTCTTGTTTGTTATTTATTGTTTTAGTGGTTTATATAAAAAACGTTACAATATATACTGTATATATAACTTATTTATATATAAATAAATAAACAAACGTATGTCTCTTTCTTCTTTGTGCATTAGTACACTATTCATTCAGTTGACATGATACTATGGGAAGTTTATTTATTATTTCACTTGGCAAAAAACTTACTGATATTTCTTAACAGAGGTGCTTAGTAATTGAAGTAAATTATTATATAAATATTATTGATACGATATTTAAATAATCAACTTGAAAGTACTATACACAGGCAAGAATTTCCTATAAAATCAGCTTTTGTTATGTTCATAAGGCTGAAGGCCAAACATTATTTGTTTGAATTTCTTTATTGACAGAGGTAGTTATGGATGATATGCTATTAAGATAATTTGCTGGATTACTGAGAGACTTTAATATCACTTACTACTACTAAATATTTACTATTTGTTGATTCCATCTTCACGTGAGCTACTAGCTTTCACTAAAACACTAGTAGCACTTATATTCAAATATAAGTAAGTGCTAATATAGGCAAGTTTGTAAATATTTATAAGTGATTTAGTAGATATTTACTTTTTATAATATCAACATATACACACAATCGACATTTTCTAAATCAATTACACAACCAAGCCCCATAAGCAGAGTTGGATAACCGTCTATCAGTTGGTAGTCTATTGGGTAGTCATCTCTGGCGCAGAAGGCGAGTCGCTTGGTTGGCATCCCTCCCAAAAATGTAAAATAATAACAAATGCTTTTTATGCGTGTTTGTACGAATTTATATTTAAATTACATTTTAAACCATTTTTAATTTGCAGTTTTTGTGTTGTACATGTTGAGGTTTTTATAATAATTTACACTTTTGTTATCACATGAACAATGAAGACAAAATAAACGAACTCAACACAATAAAATACATAGCCTATAAAAACAGATACAAAGAGTCCTTGATAGACAACATAATGAGCAAAAACAACACATACATAACATAACAAAAAACAATACAAAAATACCACTTACAACTTTTTTAAAAAAATGTTTTAACTTGCCTATAGTAGCACTTACTTTTTTGTGTTGAGGACGGCCGTTTCGGGAGATGTGTCCCTTTGTCAACTCAGACCGTAACTCGACACAGTCGTAACTTGAGTTACGGTCTGAGTTGACAAAGGGACACATCTCCCGAAACGGCCGTCCTCAACACAAAAAAGTAAGTGCTACTATAGGCAAGTTAAAACATTTTTTTAAAAAAGTTGTAAGTGATTACTAGTAGCTCACGCGAAGATGGAATCAACAAATGTTAATACAAAAATACATAACATTAACATATCTTGACAACACATTACAAAAAATAACTTCCTTGTTCCACAAACTTAAATACAAAGTAGGATTTAAAACATCTAACACTATAAAACACCTACACAGTACAAAAATACACCAGAACAAACACGACAGGGCAGGAGAAGTATACAAGATTACATGCTACAACTGCCCCAGCTTTTACATAGGTCAAATAGGGAGAAACTTTACCACATGATACAAAGTAGACATAAAAACACACAACCCAAATCAAATGTCGCCAAACACATACAAAACACACTACACTCACACACCAATATAGACACTAATCTAAAAATCCTACACTACATTAAAAAAAAGCAACAACTAAACACAACAGAAAACTACGAGATTTACAAACACTACCTACAACACGTTCTAAGGGACAAAAGACAATAAAATACTATTTAAAATACATAATTAACAACTACTCTATGAACAATAATAGGCTTACACCACAGAACACCAATACACTACAGATTCACACCAACACAGCATATCTCAGCAGCAGTCTTGTCTGTGACTCATAGTATTGAACAATGCACTGACCTAGTGTGAAACTCGTCTGCTGAAAAATATCAGTAAGTAATGGTTTTTTGCCAAGTGATACTACAAGTGTAATTTTTAATTATTGTAAACTTTCTTTTTTTTTAAATCAAAGTAAATTATTTCATTTTTATACTTTTTAGTTTTAGATTTAAAAACAAATTACTAAACGAAATTAAGACATCTAAGTACTTTATTTGTACATAAACTGGATTCTTAGAATTTTCGAATTGAAGACAGAATTATTGTATCTCAATATTATAAAAGTCTTCTCCAGCTCTGTTTTTTTCCAAAAACCTCCTTTTCAATAGATTCTAATGACATATTACTCATCCATTTTCCTGTTGTATATGTGAATTATTTAAAGTGCTGACAATTTTTTTTCACGACGCAGTAGCTACCTATATCACGCAGAAAAGCTTGACTGAACATTAAAAACAGTTTTCTAAATACTCTTCTTGTAAAAACTGTACAGTTTTAGCTTCAGAGGGTATTTGTCTTGGAAAGTATCACACACAGTTCACTTTCAGTTCCTTGATGGTAAACATTGTTGGGATAAATTTTCTGAATCTGAGACAAAATACTCTTTGGGAAGTTAACTTCTCAAAAAACTTGTTTAAAAGCTTTCGTGGATTTAAAAGTGTAGAAAACTGCAAATTTTCGTGCTACCGGACATGACAGATTCCTACAAATGGAGGGAGCAAATCGAACAGACTGAAAGACGTGTTGGCAAGGTTAGCCGAGGGGGCATAGTCGATGTTGGGAGAGGTGTTAGTTCGACACAGAATCAGACGCGATGACTAGGCTACAGATAATCCACTGCTTACTAATGGGGACTTTCCGTCTTTCGACGAATTATGGTAGCTTTGCGTTTCTTATGATTTTATTGTTTCATTTTCTTGAGAAATATATAATTTTTAATTTTAGAAATTCTCGTCAGCTATCGGTACGGAGGGCAGAACTACAATGGGGCCGGGGGGGGGGGTAGAAAATATTGCATTTTTACCACTCTAAAACTTATCTTTTAAGCATATGCAGCATAAAAAAGACTCAAATTGAGACTAAATCTGTGTTTTTATATCACAGTATAGTAGGTTGTTTATTATTTTTCGGCGAGAACCTTGGGCGGTTTTACATTTTGATTCCTGTAGTATTGACTTTTATTGAAGCCGTCTTGTTTTTTTTTACTCACAAAATGATAATAATCAAAGAACATTTTCTAATTACGGTGTAATTTCTAAGACCATGGACAGGAAAAACAAACCAATCTTTGACAAATTTATGGGATGTTTATTGTTATAAGTTGATTTGGTTTTTATAACGGTCTCAAAATTTACACCGAAATATGGACAATGTTATTAAAATTGTCTGCTCCTCTTGTCATGATACCTCGGAAACGTGCTTTAGACTGACGGGCCAAATGCCTCCTATTTATTAGGCAGTTATTCTTCAACTAACGATCCTACTATAGCGATGCCCTCTGACGATTGCAGAGAGATGTTAACAGCCGCCAAAACATACAGGACAAGGACTATTGTTATGATTGTACAAACGGAAGTTAAATAATTGTTAAATCATTAAAAAATCCCCTAATTCTAATATTTCCCCATAATTATCAATTATCAAGTACCGTCAATGCTTATTTTGCTGTACCTTAAGGCGCCAACTCAAAAACTGCGTCTTTTACCACAAAGCGAAATATTAAGATTTAAAAAAATTAATGATACATTTAAAAATGGCTAACATCTAAGCCTAATAAAGCTCTTTAGACACAAATGAAAGTAATAAAACCATGTACTTTATCCAACGGATAATGGCGCGTTTAGAATAAATATAGGCTATTACAGTCCGTTCACTAGATGAAATACTGACTCAGAGAATTCAATTTACAAGTAGGTTAAATATTATTTTATACTGTCGTTTGTATTACATTACACCTAAATTGCAGTTAAACATATAATATTTTTCTTGAAATTTTTAATTTATTTGTAAATTTTTATTTTTTACGTGCTAAGGGGGGGGGGATCCGGGCCCTCTGTTTGGCGCGTTACTGAACGCACGCCTCTCTGCCCAATACTTCTTTTTTTAAGAGAGGAAGGGTGTTCAGACAAACACTCAACACACCGTTGAATTTATAATTTTTATATTTGTAATTTTTTAAATCTAGAATTAAGATTTATTGTATTACTCTTATAAATTTTCATAATACATATATTAAAATTTAAAAATTTTACATTTCTGCTATTTTGAAACAGGAAGTGACGTTTCTGTGAATCTTTTTTTTGAAAACAGGTTATGAAGTGGTATAACACAATCGTTTAACCGTAGTAAAAAGTTTGAATTTAAAACTTTTATTTGGTCTAAAGATACAAAATATATTCTAAAATACACAGACATATGCAGAAAATAAGCAATATAGTGCTTGTTATATAATAATTTCTTATTTTGATCTAATTAATCATCTGGTGAATTTTGGTTGAGTAATGCATGGGACATTCTGTGTTAATGGTCAGAAGTCATTGAATTTTAGTCATTTCATTAATCTCTTAATCCTATGTCTATAGTGTAAACAGTTTGCATCAATACTGGCAATTCCTTTATTTTGATTCCTGATTTCCTTGATTCCTAATGATTTCATGAATAGAAACCGTAATACAAGCAAGCCAAAATAGCAATTACAATCAGCAAAAATGAGAATCCCAAGAGCCTCAGTAGGTAAAATCAAACACCACTGGATATGTAATGGGAACATCTGAGAGGAATATGAGATTCAGGGTACAGTAATATTGGACAGGAAAAAAGGTCAAACGATTAAGTAATATATAAGTGGAATCGAATGAGAAACTAGATCCAGCATCTAATAACTAAATAGAAAACACCAGACTGTTAAGAGATAATAAACAAAATAACGTGGTAGCAGAACATTTTGTGTCACAACAATCACCCTTTCAAAATACAAGTGACCTACCTTGAACAGAAGAAGAAATTGCGACCTTTTGAACTTAACAACAATAATAAATACTAATATTACTAAAACACTTGTAAATATTTTACAACATGCCTATAGTAGCAACGGTCTGATATGACAATGGGACACAACTCCCGAAACGGCCGTCCTCAACAAATATAAGAAAGTGCTACTATAGGCAAGTTGTAAAATATTTACAAGTGTTGTGAAAACTAGTAGCTCACGTGAAGATGGAGTCAACAAATATTAATATTAATTAAAGAAAATTAATGATTTTGTAATAATAAAATATTGTTAATTTTATTTTAAAAGAAAACGGCAATATTCATGCGATTGATCATGAATTTATCTGATACATTGTTGTTTCACCTAGTTTTTAAGCCAACAAAACAGACAAAAACACAGTTCATCACGAAGGTAAAAAGTCCAACAAAATTATTATAGCTAATATCCAGGATTAGATTTATATCCTAGATTTCATTAAACAGCGATTACCGCTTATTCTAATTAATTTTTTTAAAGTTTATAAATCTACATAATTTGTTAAACAATGTTCCTATTTATAAATAATAAATTATAGGGTATACAAAATATAGAGTCACCATATTTACGTCGTAGGACAAAATTAATTGTACGTTGTTTAGTTTTAAATTATTAGTTTTGTGAAACGAAAACGAAGTAAAAACAGATTTTTGTCAGCCTAAATTATTTTATAGAGTGTGTAAAAGCTTTAATATCTACAGTTTATCTAGATCTGCCTATTTTTATTATAACTTTCAGTTCAGATATTTCATTGAACGGTAGACTGTAATTTTTATTTGCTTGAAGACATCTAACTCATAACCTTTCTGGTTCTGAAACAATAATGTTGCTTAGGCCAGGATTATTTCCATTATATTAAATGTAGGCCTGATCGGAGCAAATAAATTTGAAAAATACTCCTTGTAGAAAACCTAAACTCATAATAGCCTATTATTATTGTAACATTTCCGCATTACCTAATAGGTTAGAAATTTTTATTTAAAAAAAAATAAACACATATATTTCAATTTTGATTAATCGGAAATATATAGGCCTATATAGTTTATAAATAGTCCCGGTAGGTTAAAGAAACGACAGTGACGTAATTTGAAACATATTTTTATTTATTACTCTCAAAATGTTTGCATCGCAAATACTTTATGTAAGACGGCAAGGCTTAAAAATAATTGCTTGACTAAAACGCAAATAGTAAATTTAAAATTTGAAACAAAACTGAATAGTTACAGATAACAATTTACTTAATCCTAACAAAAACCAACATTCTTATCTCCATACTCGTTGAACTAACGCAATGGAAAATTTAAGGATCTGTGGTTTCATTTACACTAGCCTACATTTGGATATTCTTTTAAATTGTTTAAATGAGATTATTTACAAAAACCAGAAACACTTTAAAGTAAAATGAGTAGGCTATTGTTAAAATATGCATATTTATTATTAGCTCTAAGGTTACTGTCAACTCGTTTCATATAAAGTATATTCTTAAATATAATACTTGAATTTCGTTTTGGAAGGTTAGAAATAATATAGTTTTTTGCATTATTGGTCAATTTAAAGTAACGTTTTTAGCAGAAAAGAGTTTAAAAGTAAATTAAAATTAGACTTTTCTAAAAATAAACAAGGGAAACCCGTAGGCACAAATACAATAGATACAAAGACAATAAATGAAACTTTATTTTTGGCAACAGTTGGCCACTTACAAGGTTTCAGCAATCTGTGACGTCACTCATGTAAGCTGTGTGTTCACGAAATTTTCATATAGGTTTGTAGCTTCTGAATCCATTGTCTTTGTAGCCAAGAATGTTTATTGTTTATATTGTAATTCACGCTACAATGCTCTGTATTTATTAATCATTACTTTTGTTGAGTATTTTATTTTGTAGTAGGGCCTAGGCAGGCCGAAATGTTTTGATTTCGAATTTGAATAGGCTTTCCTTATCCAAGTGGACTTTTCGTTTCTGTTAATGCCTCGCGTATTACATTCTTCCACGTACGAAGAGAGGATATTCAGTTCAGAAAAGGAGTTAATTTCATTTATTACGTTGATTCATGGGTTACTGATTTCATAAACTAGTTGATGGAAGTCAGTGAAATTATCTAGTTTAAAGACACCTGTCATATTTTCTTGCCACTGCCTGAGAAAGTTATAATAGTAAAAATTTAAGGACCGATTATTGACATTAAATACAACGGTTCTTTCAACACAGAAAGACGAAAATTGAATTGATTCATTACATGTTTATTTGCTGTCGTACATTTTTTTTCTAGGTAAATTTCTACTATAAGAGAGTACGCACTTGTTTTGTCAATATGAACTCAACGAAATTAAAACGAAATGGCAAAATAAAATTTATATAGAAATATTAGTGTAGAAATCATAACTTTAAGAGTATGAAGTTACATTTCATCTTATTTCGTCACTTTTCCGAAGATGAACGAATCGTTCCGAAAATCTGATGCCCAAATAAGAGTATAACTTAGGCTAACGCCAAGAGCTGTGTTCACCTTCTGTTCTCACTCAGAGGTTTGGAGGTTATGTTTAAGACAAGACAAAGATCTTGAATAGGAAGAAAACTTTGTTATAAAGCTCTCGTCGGTTATTTTTGGTTGATATGTTGGGTAAGAATACAGATGGATTTGGTTTTCAAGAAGTACCACTCTTACAATAACTTTTGTTTACTCAAACTCTAGTGACCTATAACTGAAATTTATCTATCAAGCGATTCATATTTGCCACAACAAGAAGGCCTATGACTAACAATTTGTAGTCAGTTGTTTTTCAATCACTGCACCACGTTTTATAACACTGTATATTTAGGTTTTTAGACAATAGTTTTATTTTGTAGGGTGTGTATTATGTCCATTTAAAAAAAAAATTGTTTGTGAGTTAACAATGGTGAATCATTTTTATAAATGGCAGCTTTGCGTTCAGGACTGTCAAATAATTCTGAGAATAATTCCTTGTAGAATAATTTTGGATGTGACTTTTGGTTTTTGTGTTATAAAACATTTGGAAATCTTGCTTACAACTTGTCAGTTAATGTTTCATAGGTAAAATTATGATTCTACAAAAAGGCTATAAATCATACCATGTTTACTCCAATCTAAACATCTGTGTACATAATAAAATACTAAGCGATAACAGTTAGTTTTTACTGATGCGTTTAAAAATATTTGACTCATTTTATGTTGAGGATTTAACTAGGTCTATAGTTTTCTGATAGGTCATGGTGTAAGAAGGAGATATACAGAGTATTTCACTTTTAGCAGAATCGGACGGGGGTAAGAAGGGAAAATGTGGTTGTGCTTTGTGAAAAGTTGAAGAAGTAAAAAAAAAGTTGAAACAGAAAAGTGTAACAGAGGAACACTTAGCCCCTCGGCTCTCATCTCCTTTGCCAAATAACACAGTTTTAGCCATAACGTTTGGGATATCTACACTCCAGTTAATGATATCTCTCCCCCACGAATCCAACCTCAAACTCGTGAATTTTGTCCGGTGACTAGCGTCAGACCCGAAGCGGGACGGTTGGTACCACGACCCTTGGTACCAGCATGTAAGAGTCATAGAGCTTACTACAAGGCCTTGACTGGTCACCGGCCCGTCACTGGGTCGAGACAACTCCACCAGTAGCAGCAGTTCGACCGCTCTTCCAGAACTACTCGGGACCAGTAAAACCTTTCAAACGGCTAGGCTTCAGTGCCTCAATACTCCGTCTGATTAGTTCGGTTCAGATAGTGCAATCGGTCCTTCATCCACTTTCGAATGGCCTTACCCAAGGGCCGGACACCCAGACTAGGGACTTGGTTTTAGAGAGGTATCACCTTTCTAGACCTTGAAAGGTGGGGTGAGAAGGGAGCGGATAGCTCTCCCGTTTGTTAACGGCGGAGGTAACGTGGGACGACAGATGCTTATCGAGGCTGACGCCAATGTAAAGGAGGACCTCCAGGAGATGGAGCTTCTATCAAGCGTGATGGGTTCGGTCTCCGGTAATTGTTTGCGAAGCAGATGATTCGTAATAAAAGTCACTGTTTTCCACTTTCGGATCCAGGGTGATAGGGTGTCCATTAGTTCAAGGATGGTCCTTTTAGCTTTAGTTCTGTTCCAAGAGCTGCATAAGGATGGGGAGATACCAGGAAGGAGAGGAATATGATTTGTGTAAATGAGTTAGAGGAAGGGACCGAGGACGGATCCATGCGTGACCTCAGCTGGAGTGGATCGGATGGAGGTAGTTGTCGACAGAGACGGTAAGGTTTCTGCCAGACAAGTAGGAGTGTAAGAGGAAGACTGTGTGGAGAGGCAGAGGACTGGTGACAAGTTTGTAAAGGTGTCCGGGATGCCAGGAACGGTCGAAGGCCTTCCATGACGTCCTTGACTTCCAAGACGTTCAAGACCTCCTTGACGTCAGCACTCGTCGATAGTTTTTCGTTGAAGGGATTCAATTGACCGCATTGTACCTCAGAGCTAACGTATTGGATTTCGAAGACAGTCTCACTACTGTAGTGGCAGGATTCCGTGAAATTGTTTATTATTTGTTGACAATTAAAAAACTTGTCGATAATAAATAAAGACCTTTAAAAATTTTTCTCGCCGAATAGTTTGATATGACGTAAAAATAGCATTTTTATTAAATTACAAAAAACCGAGGACAATGGCCGAATTAAACCATTCTTTAAATACCAATAAGTACATACTTTAAAAACATGGTTAGAGTACGTGATAATATAAAGTAAACATGTAAAGATAAGGTATTTATTTTTCGATAAAACATTTAAAAGCCCAGTAGTAATCTTATTCTCTTCCCTTCTTTGCTCACTTTTCTCTATTCTTTTCTTAGCTTTCGCTCTCTCTTTCTTTCTCCGTGTGTATTTTTGTTTCTTTTAATAGTGTTAAAAAAAATTAATGGTACTCTTATTTTAATTTGTTCAATCACCAAGTTGTATAAACATTTAACCTTCTGTACAAACATAAGAAACTACTAATTTTAAAAATACTTAACTAAGTGAATAAGTAATTGCTTACTTGTAGACGCGTTTCAAAACATTCGTTCCTTTTACGAAGCTAACCCTCTAGCGGTATTCAGTGAATTCAAGATGATTACATCAAGCAACTTTCATAAGAAAATATTTTCGTATTAGTGAAGTTGGAAAATATTTACTTTAAAATCCAGAAAAGTTGCTTCATACATCCAATTGTAATGTTTACATAAAGAATTTGTACTGATTTAAATTCTCAGAAACATCATATGCTTATGTTGTTATAGTATAACTATAATTTGGCTTTTGGAGATTAACATGTATGGAAAATCCGTGAACAGTGTTTTAAAATTTTTAATTTTTTGTAATTCTGTTTAATTCATTTTATTGTTTATTTACTTTGTATTTAATAAAAGAAAACAGTTTTGTTCTAAATAACTCAAAGTTCGTGAACGCATTGTTCTTTACAAACGTACAAGTGGTTTAGAATCATTCTTTTGAAATGCTATAGGTGTTACTACACCATTCAAGTGGTCAAATAAATTTAAAAAAATTGTTATCAATTTAAAATGAATCATACAAAATTAATATCTTGGTAAAAGCAAAAGAAGACCAGAACAAAAATACTTTTAGGTACAACTTGGTCAATAATTAGCTGCCATATAGGCGAAGGTTTTATAATTAAAAGACAACACGTGAAAATGAACCGTTCTTTGGGAAATTATATAAATTCATGCAGTTATACTACGACGGGCTCTGAAATATGTGTAGTACTAACGTTACTTGTTTTGACCTCGTCAGTAGCAAATCCCTGTTGGAGGTGGGTTAATATTGATATTCCCGAGGGAGGCTGGGAGCTAATTTATATCAAGGCAAAATTGTGAAAATAAATGAAATTTCACGATATTCTAACGCTTAAAACTAGAAAAACGTGGAGTAAATTAAATATGTTTATCCAAATCGAAAGAGCACTCAATGAACATTAAAGTACATTTACAGAGTGGTGTTTGTTTAGGAAATCAAGTCAAAGGCTTGAAAGGAATAATAAGGCGTTAAAAGCAAACTTTATAACTTTCCTTTTCACAAAATATAACTCTAAAAAGAAATATTGAGAATACTAAACCTCTTTGAAAGCCCGTTAAAACATTCATCATCTGTTACATCGATTCTGTCATTGGTATAAGACATACAACCATTTTAGCCTTCTTCGTAAGTTTTATTTTACAAATATGCGGCTATAGCCAGTAGAAGTTACGCACAAGGAGTCTCTTACAGGCATTGCTTAAATCTATACACATACAAATCTGACCAAGATAAGTAAAGTAAGTTTTTAACCGATAAAATGTAAAAGACATAAAACTTCTGGAAGGGGATTCAATCCTGTTGGGGTACTGGTTTAAATGTATGGCCTATCTCATTTTTAATCAACATTTATTTATATGACATGCGTAATTTTTTAATTATAAATACAAAACTCTACTAATATAAAGTAGCACTACTAATACTTGCGCGCTGGATAAATTAGTAAGCATCTAGTAAGATTTATTTAAACAATTTTAGCCCATTCGACATTAAATTCACATTTTAATTTATTAAAACAAAAAGAAACTGTCAACTAGTATGTAGACCGAAGGATCTTGTACATACTGTACACACACACACACACACACACACACACACACACACACACACACACACACACACACACACACACACACACACACACACACACACACACACACACACACACACACACACACACACACACACACACACACACACACACACACACACACACACACACACACACACACACACACACACACACACACACACACACACACACACACACACACACACACACACACACACACACACACACACACACACATCACGCACACGAACGCACGCACACACACACACACACACTCACATATATACATATTGCGATATTTATATATATATTTTATATATATATATATATATATATATATATATATATATATATATATATATACGTAGACACGATGCGCACGAGCACACACACAATGTTTTTTACATTTTTATTTTCTGAAATAAATCACCGATAGGTGAATCATTAAAGGTTAATATGTTTATGATTAAAAGACAAAATTAGTTTATTGATTTCAAGAATCTCCAAACAAGTCATTCAACACAATTAATTTAACTCATTATACTTTCTCCAGGTAATAGGCTCTATAATGTTTGTTTAGACTATAATGCTCGGATGAACGTGACTTTGTTCAGCTACAAGGAAAAGTCACGAGAATTTGGAAAATATTTTATCATTCGTTCTGTTATCAAGACGTTTCCCATTCAAAGATCTAGAGTGCTTGATAGAAAACATTCTAATGCAGTGAATGATGTCTTCATTTGTTATTATCTGTACACCAGTCACAGTTTACTACTCGATCATTTCTCTATAATTTTAGTAAAACAATGTTCCTATCAGCTTGGTTGAAGTTTTCTTGAAATCTAAAAATATCCTTGTTGTTTTTTAATATTGTCGATTAACTTGCGTTTAAAATCTCTTGTTAGTATTTTGTAACAAAACTACACTGATAAATATTTAAAAAATATGAATAAGAAATTTATCCAGATAGTAACACAGCTAGAAATCCCTTCGGAGGGACGGGGCTGATAATTGTATACTTGTCTCTGATGATGTTTCTTTCCTTTTATACGTCTGCTTCAGTGGAGCAGGTCTGATGATTGCATTCTCAGTGTCTAGAGTCCCTTCTCTTTATTCTTCTGTTTCAGTGGAGCAGGTCTAATGATTGCATTCTCAAACAGTGTCTAGTTTCCCTTCTCTTTATTCGTCTGTTTCAGTGGAGCAGGTCTGATGATTGCATTCTCAAACAGTGTCTAGTTTCCCTTCTCTTTATTCGTCTGTTTCAGTGGAGCAGGTCTAATGATTGCATTATCAAACAGTGTCTAGTTTCCCTTCTCTTTATTCGTCTGTTTCAGTGGAGTAGTTCTGATGATTGCATTCTCAAACAGTGTCTAGTTTCCCTTCTCTTTATTCGTCTGTTTCAGTGGAGCAGGTCTACTGATTGCATTATCAAACAGTGTCTAGTTTCCCTTCTCTTTATTCGTCTGTTTCAGTGGAGCAGGTCTGATGATTGCATTATCAAACAGTGTCTAGAGTCCCTTCTCTTTATTCGTCTGTTTCAGTGGAGCAGGTCTGATGATTGCATTCTCAAACAGTGTCTAGTTTCCCTTCTCTTTATTCGTCTGTTTCAGTGGAGCAGGTCTGATGATTTCATTCTCAAACCGTCTCCAGTTTCCCTTCTCTTTATTCGTCTGTTTCAGAGGAGCAGGTCTGATGATTTCATTCTCAAACCGTCTCCAGTTTCCCTTCCGATATCCCAGTGGATATGAAGTTCATGACGTAGTTTTATTTCAATGGCTCTCTTGTCATTTGTTTGGCCCAATTAATTTGACAACGAAATTAATTTTATATGACGGTTATTACAGATTCATTTGGCTCCTACTGAAACGCTGTTTAACCGTATGAGGTTGTACGTGTTGGAGAGTGTTCTAGAGGATCGAAGATGATGTCGGTGACAACAGATCCCCGAGGATAATGATCTAATAATCTTTCATGTATATTAATGACTCTTTTTTATTTCTTTGACATAATTTAGGAAAGAAAAGGTAGCTTTTCTTAATCCTAACGGCTTCCAAAGAAGGATATATAGCCATTATTTTTTTAACTCCATTCTGGCTTGACCAAAGATACTCATCTTTCGTAAGTTGAGTACTATCTTTCGTAAGTAAGTTAGTATCTGAAAAAGGATCTATAAATTACTTTACACCAGTGAAACTAATTCGGGATATTTAGGTTTGTAGTTAAGTGCTCTATCCACCAGAACATTCAGTCGTCTAGTTCTCTTCTGCGAAACCTATTTCAGACCATCCTTCAGACGATCTTCTCAAGAATAGTTAATTGATCAGAGTTGCATTTAATACGCTGTTATCAACAAGACTTTCCGCTTCAAGCAATGGCTTCATTAATTTCCGTATAATGGTTTTATTACAATAATCCTATTGTTCCTTGGCCAAAAACTAATAAAATAGCTATATTTAATCTATTAGGAAGAATTGTCTATGGGACTCTAGAAAATTTTTTAAAGAATGATGTACTTAGAAAAGTTAAAAAATCATATCTCTCAGAACTGCCTATTCATTGTATAAACATGGAAACCCTCTTAATTATTTTTGACAAATAGTTTTACAACTGTTAAAAATGTTTACAAAAAATCACAGGACTCCAATCGAAATTACACAAATAGCCTATCTTTAAAACCGTTTAAAACGTATAAAACTCAATCGGAATAGTTGAGTTACTGATACAGTACATCGTAACTTTCTCAAACGATTGAAATTTGTTTTCCTCCCAAATATTTTATGCTTCGTCATGCTTCTTTGATTAATTTTAAGACTGCTCTACTCGCGGTCTTTTAAAAATAAAAAGTTTAGCAGTTTTCTAATTACAAGATACAAGTTTTTATTATACTTACTATAGATTTTCTTTTAGACCTTTTAAATTGGTTTCGTATTATTATAACACCTTAATTTCTTAACTTTTAAAACAAGAACACGCGCATGCGCGTGCGTACGAATCCTTACTAATTTTAATGCTTTAATGTTTAGTACTTTATAATTAAACGTAATAGACAACAAACCGTTAAAAAAAAGTTGCCTAAAGAAGTATAATTTATTTGAGAAATGTTCTTAATAGAGATTTAATATAATATTTTCAATGTATTTAATAATAAAAGAATGTATATAATAGAAAACCTCAATTAGATGTTAGAGAAATAACTGAATTAAAAAATTTATTTAATGAACTTAATTAAACTTGGTTATTAAAAAGTGTCAGACCCCTAAAAATGCTTCCAATTTTAAAAATTGGGAAACAATATAAATTATTATTATCAATATGTAGAACTAATTGTAGCAAGAGTTATCGAAACATGAATAAATTAATATATTTATTGACACATTAAAGTATTTAATATTAAGCTTAATGTAAAACAAGTAATATAAACAACAATTTTCTAAAGTCAATTCCTACTTAGATCAACAAATAAAATTTTCATTTGAGTTATTTTTTATTAAATAATTATAATTAATATAAATAAAGCAACATGAACTATGCCATAAAACTGCTGTTGTACCACATAACCTACAGCAAAATCAGCTGTTTTATTAAATCATATGTTATCATTTATTTAAGCCAAAATGGGACTATATTGCATATTTCTCACATTTGACAAACTTTTTCTCCTATATAAAACTAAACTTAATTAATTGAAAAATTATTTAATTAACTAATATTTAAAAAAAAATGTATTAATATTAAGTTCACTCCACGTTTTAAGAAAATGTATTTATTTAAACTTGATTGGATGAATAAAAAGTATTTTATTGACGATTGAAGAAATATATATATATATATATATATATATATATATATATATATATATATATATATACACACAGATAAGAAGAGTGTGAACTAATAGAAGGAATTAAATAAAGTAGCATAACCCACATTTTAAAATAGACGTTCTAACATAACCTACAAATAAAATCAGATGTTGCATGGAATCATATTTTATCATTTAATTTACTTGAATATTGTATAGAAACCCATGTGTTAGAGTGTTTCACGAGTGCCAGGGCAATTCGCAGTTCTTCTCCGTGGAAAAGACAGTCCAGGACTAAAGTCTGCTCGAGTAGGCCCTCGAGTATTACTTACATGACAAGGGTCTAGAATCACCCTTATACTCTGTAGGAAAGGAAACATTGAATTTGTAACAGTTATGGATTACTTGAACATTTGCCGCTATAGAAGCTTACATTTGAAAAGTCCGTAAAAGATTGATCGAAATAACATCAGCTGTATCCAATCAATCAACAGTTATAATATATACAATACGTATGTTTAATGTTTGATTTCAAATAGCTTAAATAAATATTGCAGTTAATAAATTAATAAACAGGATTCTATAATTAATTATGAATAAGATGTAAATCGGCAGAATTTAAATTACGAAAAAAAATTACAAGAAAGATTATAAAAGATTAGCGATTTGCCAAATTTAATAAATTATAATTAACATAAGTTGCGTTTTAAATTACTATTTCGGTAATAATAGTAGCTTTATTTTATAAAACAGATTTATTTTATAAAATTATTATACTCATAAATAGCGTATTATTAGTATTATGTCAACAATAATAAGCTGTAAATAACAGCCTATTTGGCTGTTTAAATTTTATACTAATTTGAAAAAAAAGATCAAAAAATGAGCACCAAAACAGAGGCAAAAAATTTTCACAACAGAGGCAAACCGGCAGGAGATTTGAAATTAATTCACCTCCCTGGAGTTAATAAATATAAAATAAATCATATTTTATATGCTACAAAAATTATTTTAAATTGTCAAGTTTTGAATCAAATTTTATAATAATTACATTCTTTTATAACAAAATTCAGATATTAAAATTTTAAAATATTTTCGTACAATCCAAGTTGTTAGCAAACTAAGAGGTGTTAATAAATGAGACTTTAATGTGGATAACTTTCTTTGCCTAAGGCTGCATAATATAAATAACTGAGCTAGCCATGGCTTATACCTACGAGAGAACACCTGTAATAATGAATGAATAATTTAACGAACATTCAAAGAAGACTATTTATGTGAATACACTATTTAGTTATAGAATTATAGTTAATGAAAATACAAATTTAAAGAAAGCTTTTAATGCATTGGTAATTATTGTAAGAGTACCTGAATAAATATTGCCCTTCACAAGTACGTAAATTTAATTTTCATTGAGTGCTCTTTCAAGTTAGGAATATATATTTAAATTTAAAAGAAATTTAATTCACATATTTTGTTAATTTCCGTCTAATTATAAGGACATGGACTACATTTAATTTATAAACTTTTGCCATGGGTGTTGTGAATGAATTACGCCATCTTAAAAAAACCTTTGAAAAAAGGCTGAACTCATAATAATGAAAATGGTAAAATTAACGATTATTTACTTAAAATTATTCGTAAATTCTGAAAGCATCAAAGGTGATGCTGGAGATTATGAAATTAAAACAAGATATAATACATATACTTCTTTAAAAAAATTAAGCAAATAAAAAAAAAATATCATAGATTCTTATACTTGTCCAGTTTTTAAACCAGACATATGATGCTTAGAAAAATTAAAATAAATTGAAATCTAGAACAAATAAACTATTCCATTGAACACAATGTCTACTCTTCATTCAATGTTTTACGGATTTAATTATAAAACTATAAAACAAACCTATTTTGTTCACATATATTTGAAAAACATTAAAAAAATAATTTTATACGGTGAAATTGTATTAGTTTATAAAGCATGATACTAAGAAAACAGGCACTGTTTACCCGGCGCCATTCTTGCTAGTTAAGATATCCTTCTTTATATATAATCAACTCGCATTGACAAACAGCGTTTTTGGCATTATGTATCAACAATATTTCGGTAATGCCATTAACGATGTCTTGTCAATATGGAGTAACACAAACAAAAGAAACGATGACGGGTTTGTGTCTTGCTTTTGTAAAGCGAATACAACTCAAATTTAGTAAAGTGTATTTATTTTGCTATGATTGGTTATTTATTTATTAAAACTTTTTAACAAATTTATGTTATTCGTTTTTTTATTGTTAAAATCAAAGCCAAATAAAAGAAAACGCAAGATAATGAACTCTCCTTCAAGTACAATACACTTAATATTATGTTCTCATAGAAGTTGATACGATTTTACAATAGTAAGTACACCTTACCAGATTTTAATTAAGAGTTAAAATAAAATGTTTATGAAAAGCTTCAAATGGAACGTAAATATTTGTTTAGGAATAAATTATACGAACTAAATAAATCGTTTGCTTTATTGGCTTCATTGAATTCTAGTTTTTTCTTCATAAATTTACAAAACTCTCAATACACATTTCCCTAAGGCTCCTTACGTAATAGTCTAATAAACGTCACCATAAGCAGTGATTGATAAAGAGAAAACCTTCTGACGTATTATTTGGTTCATTATACAATATATTTTTATAACTTGGTAATCAATCTCAAAGAGTGTAGCAAGGAATACAAATATAGTATACACACACACACACACACACACACACACACACACACACACACACACACACACACACACACACACACACACACACACACACACACACACACACACACACACACACACACACACACACACACACACACACACACACACACACACACACACAAACACACACACAAACACACACACACACACACACACACACACACAAAACACACACACACACACACATATATATATATATATATATATATATATATATATATATATATATATGTATATGTTACAATGAAAACGTATGTTTCTAGTCTAATCCTGGAAGGCGGAGGCGGAAGAGTCTATAGCTGGGAACCAAACATGAAGAAAATATCTAGATAAAAAGACCACCCAGTCTTGGAAAGAGTTTTAAAATTTCATGGAAAGATACGTTAGGTCATGATCTGGGGAAGAGAGTAGCGTAACGTAAAATGTTACAGACGGGCCTTTCAAGAATATTGAAAGATTGCAAGGGAAACACAATGGGCCAGTGAAACGTATATGGTTGTCCAATCTTATACTGAAACATTACAAAAAAGCTATTGCTTGGTTTTTTCAAGTTAGGTTGGAGATAGGTTAGGATAAGGATATTAGGAGATTTTTGAGAGAGCTTTAGGAGTTTTGATGTCAAACGTGTATATAAACACATAACAGTTACCATAAAAAAAACACTTAACCAAATATTGAAAAACATTTCATATTCACAAACAGAAATTACAAAAACATACACCAACCTACAAAGTCTACATAAATAAAAATAGCACGCATTATACACATATTTTAAGCTGCATATACACACATAGTCAATACCTAATTACTATTTAAATCACATACACGTTTTGACATCATAACCTGGAAAACTCTCACACTCCTTACCCTAATCAATTCCTAGCTTGTCCCATCCCGCCCTTAACGTAACAACCAAGAGCTCAGTTACGGCATCAGTTGACAATTGGATATATCTCCCGAAACGACTTGATATATAAAAAAAAAGAAGTGCTACTATAGGCAAGTGTGGCGAGTAGTAGCTCAAGTTGAAAATGGAATTAATGAATATTAAAAATATTAAATTCCAGTATTATTTTCAGGACGATTAAACAAGGATGCTAAGTAATATAAGTGTCCAAAACTTTATGAAATATCTCCTTAACGTTACTGTCGTAAAAAGTTTTAGGCAATTAATAAGTTTTACAAAATTCCGTTTCTAACTAATGACGTAACAAAACCAAACGGAATAACGTACCTCTAATCGGAAAATGACAGTTTTCTACTGATAACTTTCAGATTAAATCAGATTCAGAACTGTTAAGAAACTCTCTGAAGTCCTTGGCCAATTTATACTTTACTCTAAATGATAAAGAAAGGGTCCGAAGTCTTACTTTTCCATGTTAAAATAAGCTCACTTAAATATCTCTTACAATGTCACTGAGAAAGCTGTTTATTAATTCAGGCGACGAGACAAGTGCTAGGGAACATTTTAAATAATTGCTTTAAAATTATTAAGAAATACAGATTAATATATTGATAAAAGCATGTGTATAGTTATAAAAAGTAAGTAGCATTAAAATAGATATAGAACCTATAGTTAATAAAAAAATTTTAAATTAACAATGTCATTTAGTAAACGGCTTAAAACAAAATCAGTATCCCTAAACACAAAGTAATAACATAAACATCAAAACTATCAGAGCTGTTAAATAGACACCGATAATGTAGCATATTTGGAGGGTGACATTTACTAAAAATAGATGAATGAACAGTGGCCTCCAACCTTCCTCATTTCACGTACCCCTAAGAATGTTTTTTCAATGAAAAGTACCCCTCATTCCTCGACTTGGTTAAGACAAAGAGTGGTTTCCTGACTGGCTCGTGAGTAACGGGGGGAGCCCGGATAGCTGGCCTGAGCAACCGGGCGGGTCCACGGGTGGCGGATAGTGGAACGGCCTACAGATATGTAGGTTACTTGTGAATAAGAATTCCGGAAGGTTTCTGAATAAGCAGGCCCGGACCAAGGATTTAGTTCAAAAGTGAGGAATTATCCCTCTTCATCAGTCAACCGGTTGGGTGTGGTAGAAATAACTGCTCTGACTGGGGACTGGGGTAGTTGGGAATTAAGTCCTCACAATGCTACTCTCACCTCTCAGGTGAACCAAGGGCAATGCGGCCGTAAAGTATGGGCGGGAAACTACCCTAACGACACGGTTGTAACAAAAGAGAGTAAAGCAGGCTGTTCGCTCCAAGAGCAACAGTTAATAATGTCCTGAAATTGGGGTAGGCTTCAAGGTCAGTGACTGAATACCCAATCGAAGGTGGAAGGCATCGTGCCGATGGATGAATGGCTGCAGGGTATAAAATGCAGTCGCACACGATCCCCTTGAGGAACCGGACAAAATCTCATTGTATGTTGTCTTGCCAGGGCAGTGGGGGCTCAGCTCTGGTTGACTGTTATTTCCCCCATACTCGTGGGAAGTTAATGGACCAAACTAGTAAAAAAATTGATTATGAGACTGCACAGACAGCGGGAGCCAATGAGACGGCAAACCGTGAGTCTGTAGCAGATGTGTCACCGGCAACCACCACTGGGGGTGCGGGGGCGGCTACCAAGCTGTCGACTGCAGAAACCAGTGATATGGCTGTAGAGTTGAGCACGCTTTCTTTACGGAGAAAGCGTATGAGTAGAGCAGCCAAAAGGCGGCTCCGAAGAGATCAGGCGAGAGCAGCTTGGAGGCCCAATAATCCTGAATACAAAACGGATTGGAGGCCAAAACAGGGCCGAGCTTGTCAAAGTCCAGGGCTTGGATGTTGTGAGGAGGGAGGTGCAACAGGGAAGCAATTAACCAAGAGCACCAAACCCCAGCACGCCCAAAAGGCCTAGGAGTTCGACGCCCAATCCCTCTTCAGTGGAGGGAGGAAAGAAGAAAGCGATGCTGGGACAAGGGGGGGATGCTGCAGGGTCTTCGGGCACATACGGCGATACCCTTCGGCAAAAGCTAGCCATTGTCCCAGTCAGTTACCCAGAGAGACAACTCTCGGAAGAGATGGCGTTGGAGCTGGAGGAGCTGTTCTTCTCAGAACTGCTGTCCGCTGAGACGGAGAGTAGGGACAGAGGGTTCAGGACAGCATACTTAGAGAGGGGGGCTCTAAACGTTGTATGCTCCTCACGGGAGAGCCTGGAGTGGGTCCTTCGGGTCCTGCCAAGCTTCACCCTGAGTGAGGGGGTAAAGTTGAGGGCAGGGCCACCTAAGGAGATCTTTTGCATTGCAAACGTTTCAATGTGGGTGCCCAAACCCTACAATGACAAGGAGCCGGAAGAGATCCTGAAGGTGGTCAAAACCCAGAACCCTGGGATAGTTCAGGATACTTGGAAGGTGATTGTTAGGAAAAGGGAGGATGCAGGTTTTACCCTTATCCTGTATATATGAGAGGGCTCCCTCAAGGCACTGCGGAATAATAACCTGAGGGTTGAGACAGGCCACTTTCAAGGTGCTCTCTAGTCCAGGGGCTGCTTTGCGGACCCAGGCAACTACTAAGTAAGCAGAACGATGATCAGGTTTCTCCAAGTGAACCTACAGCACAGCAGGGCAACTAGTGCTGTCGTGTGTAGGATGCTGGACAGGGGAGAGGTGGATTTGGTGCTCATCCAGGAGCCATGGATTTCTGGAGGACGAATATTCGGGCTGGCGACATCTGGAAGTAAGTTGTTGTATGATAAGAACTCCGGTATCCTGGTCAGGAGGGGGTTGAGGGCTTTTGTACTAACGAACCTCTGCTGCAGGGACTTGATAGCAGTGATGGTGGAGCTGCGGGCGGAGGGGAGGATGAGGAGGCTGAACCTGGAAACGGGATATCTTCCCTTTGACTACGCGGAGGCTCTACCAACACAAGAGCTGAGGAGGCTGGTCGAGCACTGTGGGGCTGTGGATGAGGAGCTGCTGGTGGGGATGGATGCTAACTCCCATCACACGTCGTGGGGAAGTTCAATTACCAACACTAGAGGTGAGGAACTTTTATCTTATCTTAACTCTAAGAATTTACTAGTCTTAAATCAGGGGGAAGAGCCGACGTTTGTGACTAGGGCCAGACGGGAGGTCCTGGACATTACGGTGGCATCGAACCAGATGGCTAGGTATGTACTAAATTGGCATGTGTCGGATGAACCGTCTTCTTCTGACCACAAACATATTACGTATGATATCTCCCTCAATCCAGCCATGCTTCGGCCAACCAGGGATCCAAGAAGAACAGAATGGGACTCCTACAGGAGGGTCCTGGGTGTTCGGATTGAGGAGGCTGGATTGGAGTATGGTGGGAGGGAAGAGCTAGAAGAGCCACATTGGTTGGCGAGGCTATAGTAGAATCCTTTACTGATAACTGCCCTCTCAGTGAGGGGAGAAAAGTAGGGGATCCGTCATGGTGGAATAAGAAGCTAGCCAAACTTCGGAAGACCACCAGGAGACTCTTTAGTAGAGCAAAAAAGAACGGGGAGTGGGACAGTATAGGAAAACACTAACTGAATACAACAGGGCAATTAGAGAAGCACGCAGGAAGTCCTGGAAGGTGTTTTGTCAAGAGATTGACAAAACTCGGGAAGGGGCACGACTGCATAAAGTGCTCTCTAAGGACCCAGTTAACCCGGAGGGGATGCTAAGAACCCCACTGGGAAATATAACAAAAACTGCAGGGGAAACTGTGGAAGAATTAATCAGAACACATTTCCCTTGCAGTACTCTGAGGAAACTTGGGGGAGCAGACGCCGAACCCTCCACAAGACGTGGTAAGAGGGAGGACTGGGAAGTGGCAAGGAGGATAGTAACTCCACAAAGGGTAGGATGGTCTATAGGCACATTTAAACCCTACAAATCTCCAGGTCCAGATGGGATCTATCCTGTGCTGCTGCAGCAGGGAATGGATATGCTGGTGCTGGTACTTACTAAATTATACAGGCTAAGGGGGGTGCCTCCCTCGACATTGAAGGGGCTTTCAATAACCCCTCATTGGAGACGATGGTAAATGGTGCAAGACGTCATGGAGTGGATGCAATCACTTGTGGCTGTATAAGTTCCATGTTAACAAACAGAAGCATTTCTGTAGAGGTGGCAGGGGAGGTCAGAAGGACGGAGACAAGTCTGGGCTGTGCACAAGGGGGGGTTGGGGGGTTCTCTCTCCTCTGTTGTGGTGCCTAGTGATTGACAACCTTATTAAACTCCTGAATGAACAGCGGTACTTCTGTCTGGGATATGCGGAATGATGCACTGGATGTATCTGAGGGTGATAAGACCTATGATTACCTATGGACCTCTGGTGCGGTGAACAAAAGCCAACCAGGCACAAACAAGAGCTCCCAGATGTTTCGGGACATATGAGTATCGAGTGCGTGGTCAAAGAACCCGTCTTGGAAATGGGCAGTGACCACATTACTCGGACGTTTGCACCTGACGAGGCCCACCAAACTATGATGGAATGGTCAGGGTCAGTAGCATCGGGAGCTCAGATCTGGTACACAGATGGCTTCAAGATAGACCTCGGCACTGGAGCGGGGATGTATTGTAAAAACCCAAGGGTAAAACTAGTATTTTCCTTGGGGAGGCATACCTCTGTCTTTCAGGCTGGAATATATGCTATAAATGCCTGTCTGGGAGCGATAGCGAGAAGGGGAATACACGGGACCCGGATTGCTATTTTCTGTGACAGTCAGGCAGCAATTAAGGCACTAAACGGACATGTGGTCACCTCGGCCATAGTCAGGGAGTGCCTAAATAACCTAGAAGCCCTGGCAAGGTACAATCAAATCAAGATAGGTTGGGTGCCAGGGCATAGGGGAATATTTGGAAATGAAGCCGCAGATGCGCTGGCCAGAGAGGGGTCCTCGACTCCTCTGATTGGACCGGAGCCGGCGGTAGGTATTTCCAAATCCATGGTCAAGATTGCAGTGCGAAGGTGGATGGCTGAAAGACACTGTGAGCACTGGATCAGGGCTGAAGGGATGAGACACAGTAAGCTAACCCTTAGGAATCCTTCCTTGGGGCTGCAGAAGAGTCTCATCTATCTGTCTAGGCAGGAATTGAGGATAGCTACAGGTCTACTCACGGGACACTGTGGACTAAGGCAACATCTGCATAAAATGGGTATCTACAAAGATGAACCAGTGTACAGATTATGCGGGCAAGAACTGGAGACTGCCACACACATCATTTATAGATGTGAAGCACTTGCCGAGAGGCGCTTCAACCTCTTTGGTGATGAGACAGCTCTGGTGGATGCTGAAGGTAAAACACTAATCAGGAAACTCCTAAACCTGGTAAGAGGGAAGGGGCTATTTGACTAGATCAGGGAGGTAAGTACAATATACCTTAAGGTAGCGGCGCTTCGGGCAGTTTAAACCCGCTCCCAAGTTAAAAAAAAAGAAAAAAAAGGGGGGGGAGCGTGGGCAACCTGCTGTCTATACGATATTTGTGTGTGAGGAACACGACAGACTGTTCCCTGGAAGTTTCCTATCTCAAATCCTAGAACCATTCTTGCATTTTTATCTGTTCACCTAAATCTGGAGTATATGTTTCCCATAGCTATCCTATTCTGTGCTTTCAGTCGCACACAAACATACTAGCTCAATTCAATTTCCGATCAAAAACACATCAACTATCTGTTAAATACTAGTTAACCTCGTATTTGTTTCAAAATAAAGTGTAAAATATTGATGTCCGCCATTACAGGTATTATTTTCGCGTACCACCCCACAGGCTTCTACGTACCTTGGGGACGCGTACCACAGGTTGGGAACCGCTGATATATTATATTATATGCACCAGTCATAGTTTGTTCGATCATTTCTCTCTAATTTTAGTAAAACAAAGTTTCTATCAGCTTGGTTGAAATTTCCTTAAAATCTAGAAACATCCTCGTTTTTTAATATTTTCGATTACGTATGAGGGGGATGAGTTTTTAAGTAAAACCAATACATGTCGTGAAAGTTATAAAATTACTTAGTTTCGACAAAAGTTATCGAAGCATTTCGTTAGCGATGTTCAGTGCTTAAATCTCACTACGCAATTCACAAAATACTTATGACCTCGTCAGATCACTTTTATAGCGCAGAGTGCTGTTTTATGTAGTTTACAGTTGATATGTTGATCATTAATAGGTAATAATATTTTAAACATCATAACAATTAAGTTACATGTTATTTATGTGCCTTTTTATTGCCTATTTTTAAACCAAATATGAAATATGCTGAAAAAATTAAGACGAAAATATTAACCGTTTCTTTAATTAATGAATTTTTTAATGACATTCTTGTAATAAGCTGTCTTAACAATTTTGCTAAAGATAAATACGCTTAATGTAATTATGCACTTTATGGATTTCTATATTCAAATTACATATTAAAGAAATTTTAATTACTAACAGCCAATTCTTTGATCCATAGATATCGCCAGATCCATTGACGTAAGCAAACGGAGAACATTGGAAAACAATGAAAAGGTTAGAATTGGTCAAGGTCTTGTAACTATCGTGAGTCAGTTGCGTTAAACCGTGAAATCAGGAACACTTAGCACTCACTCAGTAAATGTTACATTATATTTACTCTAGTAAAAAAATATTGCAAAAAATTTATGTATAAAAAAGTGCTTCCTATGTTTTATCGAAAATGCATAATTACCTTTTTTTAAACATATAATTGTTTTTACTTAAATGTCCCTGTTGACAATTTTTGGCCTTCAAGCTTTTTGAGGGGCTTTTTGTAGGCGCAACCGACACATTTTGGGACCGAGAAAACGTACTCAGTTAGGCTCATAAAGTATTTTTCGTTACATTTCCGAGGATATACATATATATATATATATATATATATATATATATATATATAAATAAATAATATACATCATATAAGTTTCTTACTTGGTATATTTGCGAATGGATTTTTCTGAACTATTAATTAAGTGTTCTCATTTTCAAGTTCATTTTGAGACACAAAATAAGCTTGAAAATGAGAGCACGTAAGTAAAAGTTCTGGAAAATCGACTTGCAAATATACCAAGTAATATTCTTGTTTAAATACATTAAAATGTAAGTGATTAGTGAACCCAAGAAAAAAGTTATGCAAAGTTGAATATATATATATATATATATATATATATATATATAAGATGGATAAATTCAGGTTAAATCTAAACATAATACCATATTTTAACTATTAGATAAAGTAATGAAGATATCTTAGATATTTGGTAGTGATATCTGTAGTTCATTAATGCAATTATAGTATCATTTGTGAGCGAAACCTTTTGTCAGCAACATTTAGTATGTTTTAGCGGTTGACAGTGTGCGAAGTTCCTAGTTGACATCAATATATGAAATTGTTAAAAAGTGTTTAGCGCGATATTTTGTAAATATCCTTGTTATTGAAATATTTGTGACAATTTGTATGTATACCTATCTATATCTATCTATCTATCTATCTATCTATCTATCTATCTATCCATCCATCTATCTATCTATCCATCTATCTATCTATTTATCTATCTGTCTATTTATCTATCTGTCTATTTATCTATCTATCTATCTGTCTATCTATCTATCCATCCATCTATCTATCTATCTATCTATCTATCTATCTATCTATCTATCTATCTATCTATCTATCTATCTATCTGTCTATTTATCTATCTATCTATGTATCTATCTATCTATCTATCTATCTAACTGTCTATTTATCTATCTATCTATCTATCTATCTATCTATCTATCTATTTATCTGTCTATCTATCTATCTATCTATCTATCTATCTATCCATCTATCTATCTATCTGTCTATCTATCTATCCATCTATCTATCTATTTATCCATCTATCTATCTATCTGTCTATCTATCTATCTATATGTCTATCTATCTATCTGTCTATCTACCTATCTATCTATCCATCTATCTGTCTATCTATCTATCTATCTATCTATCTATCTATCTATCTATCTATCTATCTATCTATCTACCTATATATATATATATATATATATATATATATATATATATATATATATATATGTATTAAATATATTAAATATGGTGATATGTTTTCTTGTAATATAGTTAATAAAATAAAAACATTTCAAAAACAAGAATACTTTTAATGCATATATTATTCAAAGCTTTTCGCCGATAAAACAGTACCAGCATCTTCCTTTTATTAATTATATATATATATATATATATATATATATATATATATATATATATATATATATATATATAGATATATATATATATAATTAATATTATATTTTATTGTAAAGATATTCATACTTGGACAATCCTACAAAAAAGAAAAGAAAAATCATAGCAAGTTGAAAAGGGGAAGACAAAGCAAGTATTAACTTAGGTAAAAAGCAAAGCTCTGTTTGAAATGTCTAGAATATACGTATATCATTTAGTCCAGGGTGTGCTAAACCAGAAGATGCACTCCGGAAGGTTATACAATAAATATCGATAAGGTATAAAGTTGTAGAAATATAAAGGTGAGGAAATACTTTAGTTTCAATTTACTACTCGTAAGGCTTTAGTCCATATTTCTGTCTCGAATGTAAAACACTGGTACACATAAATCCCTGGAAAATCATTTTAAAGGAAAATAGTATTTTCAGACTACCTTTGACCTAAAATATTCAAAACAAGGGTCCAAAAACTGAACCTCACACTTATTGGTTTTCATCAAATAAATTAAATACAAAAATTATTTTTAAAATACTGATTTTAAAGGAAATTTATAAATAGAGTCCAGAAAAATATTATTAGTTTAATTTTGTTTAATGTATTGAGAAATTTACAAGAAAAACATTTTGTGTAGAGAATTTATTTATAATGAAATTATTGCAAAGAAAATAGTTCAAAGTCAAATAAAAATTTTATACACTCAACGTTAAATATTTAGAGATCTTGAGAACGTCGAATAATAATAACTGAGAAAACAAGGAAGAAGTGTTATTAATAATTTAAACTAGTTCCAATAATAAAACTCGTAACTAAAAAACAATGAAGAGGTACCACTACTAGAAATGCAAAATTACCACAGTATACTTTTATAAAGTCATACTTGTTACGACAACGTGGTCGTATTTGTTTTACTTACACAAAAAATAATACACGGAATATTAGTTCCAAGCCTAGTCATTGAAGAACGTTTAAATAATGAACAATAATTTGTTGACGTTACCATAAGATCTTGCCATTGCTAGCATTGGCAAAGCTCCCTTATGGCGCCTATCGGACAATCCATCAATCTGAAGTTTCAACGTATTGCCTGTATACTTATGAGAGTGTATTTGTTATTTGGTCACACCCTTATGAATGACTGTAGCTCTTTCCGTAACTCCACATATCTATTGTTAAAGGTGTATATTTTGTACATATTTTTAATTTGTAATAAGATTAAGTTTCCAATAATACGTATTATTGAAAAAGATAATAATTACTATATTTAAAAAGTACTTAGCTAAGTGAATACGTAAACAAATACGTGAAAATGTTAAGTATTAATCAGTGAATACAAGATAATTACATCAATCAACTTTAAGATAATAATTATTGGAAGATAATAATGAATTATAACCAGAAAACAAACCCGAATCTAGATCCTTCCAATAAGGGCATGGCTAGATAAGCTAATAAATACACTGATCTATAGAGACGAACACTTTGGTGTACCAATTACATATCACTTGATACACATAACAAGGCATATACAGATGAACATCTGGAAAATATGTTTCGGGCGCACTGCAATGCGGTATAAACAAATCAAATGCCTAAAGAGATAAATAGGACAGGAACTAATTCAGTACAAAGTCGAAGGTTTCCAAGCAGAATTGACAATCCTAAGAACCACAGACACACCCATATGGAAATGGTGAAACGATTCACACGAGAACCTCTCATCGGCCCGAACGGTCAGGTGGGCGACCCAGTGACTAAGTGTCCAACCAAATGAACAATCAGCTGATGCGTCCTTTACTGGGAAAGTAGACCTAATAAAACACAGTAATCTTACTTTCTAAAAATACACCCTAACACAGGAATTACGAATAGAGAAACCAAGGGGGCAATAAGTGACTACCTGGGCCAAGCAACGTCACCAACACAATACTTATAAATCTCACGGATAAAGCGACCAACATAGTTTAAGAAACTTATACAACGCTATTTTCCGAAAACATTTCCCAGACGCTTGGGAAAAGGTTAAGATTTTGGTTTTCCCCATAGTAGGTAACGATATCCATAAAGACCATGCAGACTCATTAGACCGATAAATTAATAGACCGATTAGCTCATTAGACCGGTTAAGACTCATACAGACCGATAAAATTGTTGAACACGATTTGCAAAATGTATGAAAAAATATTGCTCACATTTATCAATAAGCATATCCAGGCATACAACATGTTTCGGTCAGAGTACATTGGTTACAGAGATAAACGCTCTGCCACGTATCAGTTGATGAGTTCGTGAAGCATGCGACAAGGGGGTTCAACGAAAACCGCTCTTACTAAGTATAGAGGACAAACCAGGACTGGCACAACTGCCTCGAAGACAATGTACGACACTTTTACGAAAGTATGGGTTCCCAGGCGGGCTCATAAATCTCATTATATTCTACCTGACCAATCCCTGGCTTATGATTGGTATAGATCAACTACACTCTACTCTATATACTACATTAGCCGGAGTCTCATAGGTTTTAATTTTTATATCCCTATTGTTTAATATATCAACGATATAGCGACAACACCTAACACTCAAGTGGTCACAATTGTAGGAGAGACCGGGTTATCCACTCAGTCCTGGAATCCACAATAGGATACAGATCTCACTACACTAGAATCCTGGAGAGTAAAGGGAATGTGACCAAGTGTCTGGAATTTTTACTCGCCAAATTGACACACCACTATACTGTTAGGTGAGGATATTCAGTAGGGAGATCAGATGAAGTATTTGGAAGTCATAATCGACAGGGGCTTGACTTAGAACCTTCACATAATCTATACTTTAAAGAAAATAATAGTAAGACTTATGCAACAATACCAAAATTATTCATAAGGCAACAAACCCTTTCACTTAGTGTGGATGAGTAATGTACAATATTTTTACGCAAATGCAGAGCTAAAACCAAGACGATCGCAGGGTTAGGAAAGAGGGAGGATCTTAGAATCAAGTGCATAGTGTCAGATACATGACGAAGACCTACTCTCTATGGAGATCATAAAGAAGTGTCTACCCGGTACGGCCTATATTTATAAAGCTTGAGTGCATATAGAGTTATATATAGAGTTAGTGCATGAATGGATATATAGTTATTGATTTGTGTGTATGCACACTCGCGTATGTGTTTTGTATAATATACTCAAGACAAATTGTCATTTATCATATCCTAGTTTATAACTGACCTAGGAACTAAGTGCCAAATTTTTATTGAACGTAAATATAAAATACGACATACACTGTAGTAACTTATGTTTCATATTATGTTATAAGACGAGTACATTTTATACAACAGCTATAAAATATCTTTATTCAAAGACATCACGAAGAGATTAAAGCTCGTAAAAAGGAGCTGGAATATCGCTCCGAAAATGCAGGCACACCAATAGCAACGCAGGCAGTAAATAGATTTACCCGCTCCCAAAATTTTCACTTTTAAAACACAATTTCGTGATAATGTTTGGGTTATAAGACGAAAACACGTATCACGTGGAGGGTAAAATGCATATATTGTGGTAGCTGTGGAGGGAGGGGTACGGTAGGATTACGAAAGGAAACGTTTACCGATAATGGAGGCAAAGAGCTTGTGTGGTCTCTCTACGTCATGGAGTTGCGTCTACCATGTAAAGTGTACAAGATTATTTATACTACTCCTGACGTATTGTGTGAATAGACAGAGCCACATATGAATTTATTAAGGTGCAATAAATTACATTTGTAAAAGTTGTAATACTAAGCTTTGTTTGATTTTGGTTACTAAATTGTCATTAAAGTAACATATAATAATTCCAATTATTCGATTTGCAACTGAAATATTATTGATAATTATTATTATTTATAACAAATAATTAATATTATTTTTTTGCCTGTGTAACGCTGGCTGTGTTATTCCCCAAAACTCTCAAAACACTCACAGACACAGACACAGACACAGACACACACAGACACACAGACACACACACACACACACACACACACACACACACACACACACACACACACACACACACACACACACACACACACACACACTCACACACACACACACACACAAACACACACACACACACACACACACACACACACACACACACACACACACACACACACACACACACACACACACACACGCAAACACACACACACACACACTCACACACACACACACACACACACACACACACACACACACACACACAACTGACAAATATCAAGCAACAGATACTATGAGAAAATTTGTTTTGTGAGTAAACACACAACTATAGGTATTTATTATTTCACTGATTTTCGAGTTTCCCAATTAATAAATAAAATTTTCTAGCTTTAGAATATGACGTGTAAAAATTGTACTTTCGTGCTGTTCATGTTTGACCCAATCTCACACATGTGTCGGTTTAAATGTGTATGGTACAGCTGAAATAATTTTAATTACAAATATAGACAATAATTTTTTAATTGTTTTTTGATTGACGCAAGTGTTAGCACAAAATGTCATCGACGTCAACGAGGTGTCATTTTTGCTTACTCTCAACACAGCCCTTGCAAATATCAGCTATAATAACCTGTGTAGTCACGGTGAACTGTGGCTTGTGTTTTGTTGGGGCGAGTGATCCATAGGACTATATGTACCTATCCTTACCTAGAGAACTGTGTTTACATTCCCACGTAGGTTATATTCCAGCAGAGGCACACGCTATGAACTATATGTGTGTGTAGTGCACGAACCCTTTCGTTTACTTTATTGGTTTATTTACCTTTTATAAAACTACAACTAACGTATGTAACTGGAATTATTCTTTAGCATTACATACAAAATAAAAATAAATCAAATCGGATCCTTTATTATAAATGATTTAGAATTTTGTTGCCTCCTCTAATTAGATTGGACTCTTAAGTAATTTTTCCAGTAATCTCTGGATAATTTATGCTATCGTCCTCATACAACGTAAATCATTATACAGCGCACAGAATCATTTGTATGAGAAGAAGTGTAGTCTGAGGAGATCTATGATGTAATGCCATTTCGATAAAGCGTTACTACTTTAAAAATGTGAAGGTGTGGGGAAATGTGGGGTGACAGTAACATGTGAAGTAATGGAAATTTTTAATTTCGGAGACAGAGATCTTACGGTTTTCGAATCCAACGTGAATGACGTTTGTCTGTATTATAAATAATTATAGTTATCTAATATAGTGAAGTAATAAAGAGAATGTCTAGACTGCAATACGAAGACGTCTTTCTATAAAAAAAACTACTGATATCACTTCCTTCCAGAGTGGAATGAGAGACTTAAGAAACATAGGTGGAAGATGGTGAATCATTTATTGGAATTGAATAAACATTTAGATAATAATTACACTTCTTTTGTAAGGGAAAACGGTATAATCAGAACCCATACCTCCTCCCCTGTTTTCAGTTGTTAAACTATATTTCTCTTGTAAAAAAAGCACCTTGTGGATGCCTCTTTACAAGTCGTTCTTTTACGATAGTTAGCGTTTATTCTGTATCGATGTGACGTCATATTTGTGAATATTTATTACATGGAATTAAAACTTATTTCTACCACTTTATTTATAAAAATAGATACAAACATACAAAACAGTAATAATACATAATACATAAAATAATACATATCAATTATATAAAACAAAAAGTATAGTAAAGTAATTGTTATAAAAATAGATAATATATAAACATATGCAAAATAATAATATTACAAAATACAGTAATAAAATAACAAAAAAACCAAATTAAATCCAACACGATGTTTCATCCTAGACGTTGTCGACCGGTCTGGGCCGCCTCTGGATAGTTCTTAGTATCAGATCCATGTGAGGTCGTCAAATGCTAGGCTCAACAAAGTGTTCTTCCAAGGTTGATTTACTTCTTCTGTGTTAGCTACAGGAGATTTTGTAATGGTAAGTGATTTATTAAAATAGTATTTATGCATTATATAATATTATGGAACTTTGTTTAGATAAAACAATGAAATATATTTTATAATTTGTACAATTTTGTACGCGTTACTTTTTTATTTAAAGAATAAATAATATTATTATAATTACGTACCCGTAAATAACCTCAGAGATTTGATTTTATATTTGTTTTTAAAGATTTATAATAATTAATTCTCAAAATATAATTAGGTTCTGTCATTATAAATAATAACTGTGTGTGGGAATTTATAAGCAGAAAACGCTTGTAGTTTTTTTCAACTTCAGCCAAAATTAAAATAAAATTGTTTCTAAGGAAACTAATCGTTTAAACACCAATTGTTAGGGTTTTAAAATATCCGCGACCGATTAACAACAAAAAACTTGGCTATTAGAACCATCCTTGCCTTAAAATTCTCTATACTGGGTTATATTATATCTTGTCACTACAACACCTATACCGAAGGTATACCTTCTGTACAATATTATTCCTTCGTCATAGCACATTACGTAGGAACAGACATTATCGTGCCAACAGAGTGGCGAGGAATGGTAGGGAGGGAACTTTACACTTGCAAATGGTACATAATATCAAGAGCACAGTGGTACAATATAATCTAGTGATCTAGAGTGAGCTATATATCACTCTAGTTTGTAACATCTTGTTTGCTAGATTGTAATTTTGTAATTAGACCCCTCTGATGATGATGACATGGTCATCGAAACGTACATAAGGGTTTAATCTTAAGTAACTTGTTTTATTTGTTATTTTTGATTATTTTTTTTTGTGGTATTGGGGTTCTTTTCAATATTTTCATTGTAACATGCAAATGAGGTTATTCAATCGAGCTGAATTTCTAATGTCCAACTATTCGGAGAAAATATAAAGTAACCTCAACTTCATGACGAGTCTATGTGCTACTACTGACTTTATGGTGACGCAAATGTTTGATACGCTGATTAGGAGCCAGGTTTGGATAGGCAACACACACACACACACACACACATATATATAAATAAATAAATAAATATATATATATATATATATATATATATATATATATATATATATATATAGTAAAAATACGGGAACTAGTTAACAGATAGGTAAAGAGAGGATTTAAAACATGAGATGGCAAATGCTAAGAGTAAGATGATAACAACAAACAACAATTACAACAAAAATCTTGATCAAGTTACAATTGCCCACGTCACTAAATAGGACCCCTTTCTAAAAAATAACTAAATAATATTATAATATTTAAAAGTGAGATAGGGAATGGGAGATGAGAGGTGGGAGATGTGAAGTGAGAGACCTTCCGAGACCGTGACTAGGCAGAACGAGCGTGAGATTATAAATCAAAGAAGAGATTTCTTTCAATGTATTCACAAATATACAGAATAACACCTATACAGAAGGTATATCTTCTGTACAATATTATTCCTTCGTCATAGCACATTACGTAGGAACAGACATTATCGTGCCAACAGAGTGGCGAGGAATGGTAGGGAGGGAACTTAACTCTTGCAAATGACAAATAAATAACAATAACCCTTGCTACAAATATTTAAACACCCTTGATGTACATTTCGCCAACACAGTTACCATCATCAGAAGGGTACAAACATACTACAATGATTATGTTTGTAACCATCTGATGATGCTAACTGTGTTGGCGAAATGTACATCAAGGGTGTTTAAATATTTGTAGCAAGGGTTATTTTTATTTATTCATCATAATTACGCTACTGTGCTCTGATAAAATTTCTTGCAAATGAGGCTATTTAATCGAGCTGAATTTATTATTTTAATTTATTATTACTAAAACTAGGAGGGACCTTATCGGTGTAGAGCACTTAGCTGCAGCCTTTGTACTCTCTTCCCATCCTTAAAACAGGACTAGCTTAGTGGATACCTACCTCTTTGCAGAAACCAAGTACCCACCTGATGCTAAATCTTCTGATATCCGCTGGTGTACATACCTGCCAGCCAAACCACTTTCTCCTTGCAGCTCCCAAACCAGGGCACTCACAGAGTACGTGGATTAGGCTTTCCTATTGGTCCTCGTCGCATCTCTTGCAAACAGGGAACCTAGATCTTCCAATTTTGTATTGGAACCCCCTCAGATTTCCATGGCCTGTGACTAGCTCTACAGTAACACTGAGTTGAGGGCTACTTAAGGAGAGTAGTTCTTTACCCCACAAGTTTCCCGAGTACCCCACAGTACCTTGGATTTGTTGCACCCCAAGGCCGCATTCCATTCTTCCCTGCACAACCTGTCTATATGTCGTAATCCTCTTGCGCCCCTGAGCTGAAGTTATAATGTCCAATTATTTGGGGAAAATATAAAGCAACCTCAACTTCATGACGAGTCTATGTGCTACTACTGACTTTATGGTGACGCAAATGTTTGATACGCTGATTAGGAGCCAGATTGGACAGGTAACATAATATATTATATATAGTCTACATACGGGAACTAGTTAACAGATAGGTCAAGACAGGATCATGAGATGGTAAATGCTAAGAGTAAGATAATAATAACAAACCACAATTGAAAATTACAAAAAAAATCTTGATCAAGTTACAATTGCTCACGTCACTAAATAGGACCCCTATCTACAAAATAACTAAATAATATTATATTATTCAGAAGTGAAATGGTGAATGGGAGATGGGAGATGAGAGGTGGGAGATGTGAAATGAAACACCTTACGACACTGAGGTTGGGCAGAATGAGTGTGGGATTATAGGTCAAAGAAGGGATTTATTTCAATGTATTCACAAATATATTATAATACACAAAATATAAGGAGAATGTATGTATCCTTATCCGTCGCAAATAAATTTCATTGAGGAATTCATTTCTACAAAGTTTCAATAATTTAACAATCTCAGTTACTTCACTAACTAATAAAGGTTTAACCAATTTCTAATCACACTTTTTCACAAAACTCACATTAAAATTAATGTTATATTGGGGAGCCATGTTTTGTAAAGTGCAACATTGTCATAAACAGTGAACTTTATTTAGGAAAACAGTTCCTTACAAAAGAAACAATAAGCTGAATATAATGGAGAAAAAATATAATGGATCAAATAGAATTACACACAAAAATAACTTGTAAAGAACAAGCTAACAATGAAATTATTATTTAAAAGAATTACTTCAAATAAGAATAAATTGAAGTGGACTATCTTACTAGATGCTCCCAGTCTGAAATTATTAAGTACCTATATCTACTCACTTGGAACTGACGATCATCGTGGTTTTGGTGTCAAATGGACCAATGTTTGGTTATGTTTACATCGTAGACGTCTTCAAATGAAATGTGGTTGTAAATGAGATTTATGTTCGGGAGTTTATTATCAAGACACATATTGAATCCATTTGGAGCTTAACCCTGAATAAGCGTTAATTTTGTTTCTATTTGATTGTTAAGAAATTATTGGTTTATTTGTAGATATAAAAATAATTTGATGCAGTAATAGGACTTTAAATGCGTTTATAATAGTTATTAGTCTCTACTTCTTTCATATATTATACAAAACCTTCCAGCGACGAACTAAACACTTGAAACACAATTTTCCTAAAATAAATAGTAAATTTTATGCTCTCACCATGAACTAAACCCAATCTTTGGTTTTGTCCAAAAATCTTAACATATTAAATATTTTTTGCCTAATGCAGCAATATAAAAAGTAAAAAATGTGTAAGGGGTTCATTGTTAGGAACAATGTTCCAAGGGTCAGTGGAGGTACGATGAACAACATAAAGAGTCATTGAATCAGCTTCCTCTTCTCACAGTTTGTTTGTTTTTATTTTAGGCTACACGCAGCTGTTTTAGCTGTTTGTCCTAAAAAGGCAACTGGCGTTACCTAGCCTAATGATTCAGAGGAACAGTGCAACTTTGTCACGATTCAACCTTTAAATAGTTTTATAGTGGATTCGAAGTCATGTTGCAACCACAGCAAATGAACAGGCCGACAACCCCTGAACGTGTTGCTGTATTCTGTCCCACTCGTAAAAATATCTTGCTACACTCTGAAGAATAATACAAAATACACAGTGTAGTGGAGTTACTGCTGCAGGAGCGACATGGCAGGATCTATTTACTCTCAAGCCCTCCCGGTGATGCTTTTACCGAACTAAAATGGGGCACGATTGTCTAAAAGCTACCCTTCTCAGAATCAGTCTTACAAATGGATACTTGTGTCCTCTATGGGATACATCCAGAGTGGATTGACGATACCATAACTGTTTGCATCTTTACTCGATAAGATGGAGTGGAATCTATTTATATAACAACTTAAGCTGTATTACTAGTCAGCACAACGTCGAATGATCGAGGTCGTTAGGATTTTTAAAATTTAGAGGTTTTATTCATTTATAATTAAAAATTACACCAAAGATGTTCCAAGTTATTAACGTCTTATGAAGGCGGGAGTACATTCTTGAATCTACTCCTCCGTGTTCTAGGGTTTAAAGGTAAACTTGAAAACCATCACACAGTAAAACTAATTAAACATTGAAATGTCTTCAGAGTGGATCGAAACTGGATCTAGACAACGTGAGATGCCAATGTGAGAGATAAGAGTACCTATAGCTAGGGACGTTGTATTGATAAAACAATTTGAAGCAGGATTATGTAATGGTATTCATCTTTCGCTCGTGTGTTGGAGATGAACAAAAGAAACCGATTTAAATATATATAGGCCTATATATATATATATATATATATATATATATATATATATATAATTAATAAATTAAAAATATTTCAAAAACAAGATACTTTTAATGAATATATTTATTCAAAGCTTTTCGCTGATAAAATAGTATCAGCATCTTCAGGAAAATAATTATCTAATCTAATTTAATTTATTAACTATATTACAAGAAAACATACACAAAAACCTCTAAACCACAAACTTTCTTTAATTTACCCTAATGTACATTTCAGTTACAAAGTAACCATCCTCAGAGGGATAACATACAAAGACTGACATACAAAGAAAACATATCACCATATATATTTTATATATATAAATATTCTCAAATTTAAGAAGCAAGTGTTCTTACTGCTTCGCTTCACTTATAATGTAACTACCTTTTCAACAAATATGTAACACGCCAATAGTCAACGTTTCAGATTTCTGCCTCTGTCTCTAACATTTCCTCTTCGTATATATTTCGTTTATGTAATGCGTTCACATTTATTACATATAATTCATGTACATTTAGGTCTTATTACATGTACATGATAAAGACAAACAAAATATTAGTGCTTTTGCACCTCTATTAGGGTATATAATGCACGGGGGAATCGTGATCTTTTCGTCTATGAGGTTGGTAATACTACACACAACTCCTGACAAAACGAATGATTTTACAATACGCAGCTGATCTACTCACTTATCCATTCCTTAAGACACTGACTTAAGCTAATACTAATAGCTTAAAGAAATGTTATATTTATAAATCTTTTGCAATATAACATATAGATAAAATTGACATTTTTGGAAGCATAATAAAAAGAATAACTTTATTTTCAGTAACAAATACAAACATATAAAACAATAATATCACATAATACATCATACACTAAATATAAATACATAAAACAGAATAGTTTGAATATTATAAGAGAAATACAAAATAGAATACATAAAAACTACAAGATAATATACTTACAATGAAATTATGAGTCTAGAAAATACAAACAGTATATATTACTTAAAGGTTTTAACCTAAACATAAACCCTCTGATTCCTCGAATGGATCGTTGACACTATCATGCTCAAGTCAAGTCGACAGATGCTACTTTGTGAGGTTTCTTCTTCCCTGGTCGATACACTTTTTATGTTAGTCGCAGGAGTATCTACAATGTTCAGTGCTTCATTAGTATAATTTTTTTAATATGTCAATTTTTCAAAAATCTAAAAATAATACTCAATATATAATAACAATGGGAATAACTTGAGTAGTTCATAAATAGAACAAGTTCTATATTGTGGTAATAATTGACTATATTCTTATACTTACTCAACTACTGAATCGAAAGTTATATTTGAATAGGACGTATGTTTTTACTGATATATGTATATATGTTACTATATTTGCTCTAAGCAGTATCCATTCTTTAAAATGTAATAATGTAAAGGCCTGAATTTAAATATGAACATTCATCGAAAAATAAGAGTCAAGTATGAGAATAAAATTCTAGAAAAACGACGCAGTTCTTTTCAACATAGGCCTGAATAAAAAATAAATTCGTTTCTAAGGAAACTTACATTAGAATTGTTGATTGTTGTGTGAATACGGTGACACTCCAATTTATATACTATACAATTAATTATATTTACATTGAGCCGAATATTACTGTCAAATAAACATAATTCCAAAAAATATTATTATATTAAAGGTATTGTATAGATATAGTAAGTTTAGCACCCATTATAAAATAAATTAAAATGAAAAAGTAAAAAGCACTCACTCTAAATATGTACATTGAAATTTATATATACTTTCATGTCTACCATAAAATAAACATAGGCCTACACACAAACCACTTGCATCTACCTAACAGCATATACCCACACAACCACACCTATACAAACTCCCACTCACGCGCACGCACGCACACACACACACACACACAGAGAGAGAGAGAGAGGGAGGGAGAGAGAGAGAGAGAGAGCCAAAACTATGGATATCCTATATTAACGTTTTGAACACAGTATTTAGAAAAACCAAAATAATAATACCTTTGATGGTTACAAAACTGACGTTTTTGTTATTATCATAATTTTGTTCTTGTCCCACAAAAAACCAATTTTCGGGAGCAGCTTATAATTTTACAATTAGACTAAAGAATTTGAAGTACTAAAGTAAGCACCTCATTTTAAAAGTCTCTATAAAAAAAAAACAAGATCCTATTTCAATAAAAAATGACAGCAGATTCAAATTAAAAATAATGTGTTTATAGAATTGAACCAAATTAGTCCTAATACAAAGTACTAAAATAAAACTACTTTATATTTGTATTTAAAACAGATTAGATTTGCGTTAAAACTAATCTACGTTTCAACCTGTTTCGACAAACTAGAGTCTCCAATCTATCAGCTAAAGGTTGATTGTGCTTAAGATAAAGTGTATTAGTTCTTGCGGCCATTCGCCAGTTAAGCAGTGGTTAATTGTACTGTTATCTGGTATAGTTCTATAGTGTGGAGCTACGTGAACAATAGGGCACAACAATATTACTGTCGTGACGTTATGGAGATCTGATTAAGGCTCATGATGACGTATTTAATGTTAATTTCTCTAATAGTTACCCTATTTCAAAATCAGGGTACAAAAACCCATGAAGCTTTTTGGATAGTCAGGCAGTGACAATGACGGCCCCAGAAAAGTCAGACCAAAGTCAACTACTAACTTTCAAATTTTACCGGATATTTACTAATGTATTACAGAAAATCTTCATGTTTCAACTAGTTTTATTTCTAGAGCTTTAAATATTTCTCACACGTCATTATGTTAGGGCTTGTAGAAACAATTTAAAAGCATTCAAAACCCACTTAGTCGATGAACGTTCTGAGGGCGAGTTCATTTTCCAAGTCCAATTTCGCTAGTTAACGATGAGAATAATTGGTAATAATACCGTAGCATTAGCCAATATTGATTTAGCAAACCAAGCATCGTTCAAGTTAAACGACAATATAACTGGGATTGGTGTGATGTTAACCTTCTTTAGATGGATAACATACGGAGGGTTCTGAAACGTTGTTTTGCCTGGAACCGCATTGTAGAACTGGTGCATTTGTTGGACCTGTTCATATTACAACAGCAGATGGTTTCAGTTGTTCATTTGGCAACAAATGACTTCGAACAAGTCTGGTTCCAGTTAGAGTATTTCAGCATGTCCGCACATATTTAATCATCAGCTTTCCCAATCGACTGATGGAAAGAAGAGGAGATATTTATTGAGAGGCGTGCAAAGCAATCTGATTTATCACCTTTGGATTACTTTGTGTGGTGTCACATTAAAGACAAAGTGTATAAATCAAAACCATAGTGTTTAAACCATTTGAGAAATGGAATTTGGCAAGAAAAATAAAGAGTTCCACGGCCATACCTCCTACTAACCGTTTCAGGAAAACTCATTGTTACACCGTCCAAGAGGATGTCTTAAGGAATGGATGAGTGAGTAGATCAGCTGCGTATTGTAAAATCATTCGTTTTGTCAGGAGTTGTTGTGTGTAGTATTACCAACCTCATAGACGAAAAGATCACGATTCCCCCGTGCATTATATACCCTAATAGAGGTGCAAAAGCACTAATATTTTGTTTGTCTTTATCATGTACATGTAATAAGACCTAAATGTATATGAATTATATGTAATAAATGTAAACGCATTACATAAACGAAATATATACGAAGAGGAAATGTTAGAGACGTCTGTTATGAAATACAGAGGTTAATAGCTGTAACTGGTTTTTATTTTAGTGATAAATAAATTATGCGTGGTTTACCATTTTTTAAATGCAAAATAATTTATTTTGAACAATTTTATTTCATCACTTTGTGTTGAGAATTGTTTTTCATTTCTTTCAAAAACATATATTCTAAATATCGAAATCTTGTTGCTGTTCATGACGAGCTGGTTGATAATTCTTATATAACACTTTTGCTATTACTTGCGATCAGACTTTTTGTTAACTAAGTTGTTAAATTGTTAACTTACACTTGGAGGAAACGTTTTCGTCTTACGACTTCTTCAGTCTCCATGGAGGCTATGGAGGCTGAAGAAGTCGTAAGACGAAAACGTTTCCTCCAAGGGCAAGTTAACAATTTAACAACTTTTAGTCAACAAAAAGTCTGGTCGCAAGTAGTAGTAAAAGTGCAATAAGAATATATTTTAAATTTGAATCACCTGTCATTTTGTAGTGGAATGAAATAAAAAGTTAAATCAAAATGAAAACATATGATTGAGTTATATCATTATTATTACTCACATTTAGGTATATGTAACTTTATCTAGGCTAGTATGCTATGTTTAGTTTTAATTTGTATTTCTTCTTAAACTAGTTTAGTTTTGTTGTAATATTTATAAATTTGTTAATATTCTCGTATATTAATTTTTATTCATTCCTTCGGCTTCAAAAAAAAGTCATATTGTCTAATTAAGAAGTTTACGGGTTTTGTTTTTATTGAATGTATAGCCAAATTTGATTTGTATATATGTGGTTTTATATATGATTAAAGGTGTTCCACATATCTCTCCTTCATTTTATTTTCGGTTTGTCTTGAAAAAATGTATGGCCATCGACACATTTTATTTTATAAATTTCACTTTTATCTTGCATATTATCTTTATTATAAATTTTTAAGTTAATAATATTTATATTTACCATTCTTGTATTTTTATCCTTAAATACTTTAGTAATTTTTTTCATTTCACTACATATATAACTAAATAACATAAATTTGCAATTCGTAATTTAAACAATATGATTTGATTTAGATGATTAATAAGGGCATGATAATAAGTATATGTAAAAATTTATAAATATTATAACAGAAATGAACTAAACAAAAAACAAATATGAATTAAAAGTAAACATGATATGCTATATAAAGTTGTAGAAGATTTAAAAATACCATATAAGTATAAATGTAACAACGATATGACTTAACATATGATATGAAAAACATATAAATAGTAAATTGAAGGTTTTAAAAGTAAATCTGAAATTATTTATCTTTTACTAAGTAAAATTATAGCGTCGAAATCAGAGTTGTTTCTATTTTGGAGATATTGGAGTTGAATGAATTACCTTTCAGCGTCACGGGGAACTCCGTGCGGTATCTTTCCCTGTAAATTCAACAGATTGGATGGTGAATTTTTAAAACATGATACAAGAATACAGTTTTAGGTTTTCTTATAAAGGAAATAAAACCTCAATCAATGGATTGTCCAGTGAAGACAAAAATTCTTAGAAATATTATTTTTAGGTGTTGAATTTATTGATGTCATATTTAGTACTCTAGGCTTTGATAAAAGAACGTCAAAACCTCCATTAATAATTCAATAAGTTCATGTAAATCTGAGGATTTTGCAAAAACAAAATTTGCATACATTTAAATAGATGCTGAATATGTTTTTAGGCTTGAAAAGGCAGTTTTATAAGTTTTATAGTGTAAAAATGCGAGTTTTAAAACTAAGATTTTTAAAATAAAATGATCATACACCTGTATATACAAATAAAATGATAAGTTTAATGTTTTTAAAATTCTGGTTAATAAGGTTTCTCCTGCAAAATCTCAGCCTAACAACATATAACAACAAATACAACTCATGACTAAAAAATACTTCGTATGGAATTTCATGAGTTTCGAAAATAATTCAATCTAAGGGCTATTTATTAAAAACCTATAACTCAAAATACATTTTTTTAATATTTCAAATTTGTCTCAGATATAAACCTAACGATCCAATCAAAATTAATTGTTCAAAAACTCTAAAATACATTGAAACTCGAAAAGTTCCTAAAGAATTAGGCGACCCTGACATACACACTAGCACTGACCCGGCCCGGTTGGCTACATGGGGCCATTCAATTACCTACTAAGTCTCAATCGAAAAACAAAAACTTTTAAATTGTAAAATTTAGGTAGTTGTTACTGACATTATTCGATTCTACATATTATTCCTCAGAAATAGAAGAAAACCTCGACGTAGTTAAGTTACTCCTAAAGATAATAGAAAAGAAAACAAAATCATTAAATATCTTTTTCCGACATTTATTGAATTACATTAAATATTGATAAATGTCCTCAAAACTACATCGTAGCCTATTTGGCCTAGAAATGATCTAAATAATGGGAAAATGTCAACAACTACATAAATGTAACAGCTTTAACATTTTGAGTTTTCTAGACCAAGGCCTAGTAGCCTACTCATTGAGGATGATTGGTGACACAGGTAGGCAGTCGCGGTGCGAGGGTAATACAAGGTGAAGCGATATAAAACATCAATTGATCTATGTTGTAATTTGATTTAAAAATAGTTTTTTGTAGATCTTACAAGCAAAATATAAAACTTCATGCTTTATCATGCACAAAGTGATCGCAGTAATTGAAAGGTGGAGTCCAAGATATCTTTTTCATAGAGGCTTATTCTTTTTTGATCTACAGTTCACAGTTAGTATGATATGATTCAAAAGTAAATTTAGAAAAGAAAATTTGAAGGTTAGAAAACGTAACAAAAGCAAGTACTGTATGTTTTATGTATCGTATTATTTTAAAATTTTTCTAAAAGCTCGAATAGAACTGAAAAATTACTTTAAAAATAGTTCTCCAGAAATAAAACTAAGTTTGAGCTTTTAACAATTATTTGTCTAAAGAACTATTGTTCAGAAATTTCTGCGTTCGTTTCGGTTATTTCCAATTGGTGTTATACCAAGTCTATTACGATGTCCTTACTACAAATAATAATTGTACAACTTTTACAATCCTTTTTTTAGAAGTTTTAATCATTATTGACTAGAAAGGAAATTCCGTGTCCTTTATCGAGGTTTAGACAAAATAAATGACTGATAATTAAGAGGCATTCGATTAAATGTCTATAGGCGAGCTGTTGCATTCAGCTGGCTTGCATCCAATCTGTGGATATACGTAATACGAGTTTATTACGTCGAATCTGTGAGTAAACGTGACACGAGTTTATTACGTGTTAGATATTCATGACACGATGTTATCTATCGCTTACCTTCGTTATCTTAGGATAAATGCTACTTCATTTGTAAAGTTAAAACCGTGCATAGTGATAAAACCTTTTGAAAAATTACAAGAAAAAATTGAAATACTCTACACAACATTTAATCAGATACAATTAGGCTTATTATGTGTGTTAAATTAGTTGGCAATTATTTTCGTTATTATAGTAGGCCTATCGCATTTTTAAAAACGTTCTAACGTATACCTTCTCATAAAGTTAAATTTTAACTTTGTAAAATAATAATCGGCTTAGTAGAAACGGTTTAGTATTTTTATAAACTAAATCACAACCCCTTAAATATTATATTCACTCGACATGAATTTTTAAACAATCAACATACCTATTAGAAATATTGATACAAATCATAGTTCTCAATATAAAAAAAAAACTAGAAACATTTATAATAATAATGTATATTAGTTAAACATCGAAATAACTCTACGACCAAAATACCTGAGTAAATTAAAATTGCAACAAAACTGTTACCAAACATAGACCTATTTCATATTTACAGCTTTTACAAAACAATTACGTGAATATTTAATTGAATTCCATAAATATTACATATAATTTCTTCCGACTAAATCTTTTATATTATTTTATGTTCAGGGCACAAAAGCGTATACACATAAGAATTGAGTGAGTCACGTTTTGTGCCAAATTAGTTTTTTTTTAGATGAGTAGTTAACAGCCATAAACTTTCACATGTGTAAATAATATTCGAGCTGGCTTGTGAGTGAAAGTTATAATTAAAGAATAAAAATATGGTACAACTCACAAATATAAAATTTTTTATTTCATACGCGTTTCAACGACTAATTTGTCGTCATCCTCAATAAAGATACACAAAACAAATTAACTAATATATATATATATATATATATATATATATATATATATATATATTAAACATAACCTATAAAGTTTTAACAAAAGTAAAAACAAAAGTGAAAATCAGATCTGGGCATTGTCAAATTTATAGCCACAACTACTAATATAATTACATTAAATAACATTTGATAATTATAAATATTTAATTTTGATGAGCCTATATTTCTAGTAAAACATAATAATAACAAAATTATTTAAATAATTTAAAAAATTTAAAAAATATAGTATTTAACAATTAATTAATTTAAAATAACTATTAATTTAATTTAACCAATTCGAAATTCAATATTATTTTAAATTAATTAATTGTTAAATACTATCTTCTTTAATTTTTTAAATTATTTAAATAATTTTGTTATTATTATGTTTTACTAGTAATATAGGCTCATCAAAATTAAATATTTATAATTAACATATGTTATTTAATGTAATTATATTAGTAGTTGTGGCTATAAATTTGACAATGCCCAGATCTGATTTTCACTTTTGTTTTTACTTTTGTTAAAACTTTATAGGTTATGTTTAATATATATATATATATATATATATATATATATATATATATTAGTTAATTTGATTTGTGTATCTTCACTGAGGATGACGACAAATTAGTCGTTGAAACGCGTATGAAATGAAAAATTGTATATTTGTGAGTTGTACCATATTTTTGTTCTTTAATTTCACATGTGTATTTGCCTACTTGTTTTTGAATAAACCTAGTTTTCATTATACTTCATGTGTTTAACTTATAACTGCTTCATAAAGTTATACAGCCTTTCAATCAAATTAGATATAATTATAGCTCTTCTATACGTGCTATAATTGTACAAATTAGCTCGTTCTGTAAGAAACAGCAAGAAACAAGAGTTGCATCTCCATATGTTTGGCTTTAGAAAATATTCTAAGCAAATCGTACATCTTCCTGAAATCTGACTGAAAATGCATCTGAAATGTAGCGTCACATTTCTAGCTCAAAGATTCCACTAAAAGGGTTCCATAATGGACAGTACCAGACCTCTTTTTAGAAGGTTGCAAGGTAATAAATCAAGTTTCACAATGAGCCGGGACAAATAAGAGGTGTTGCAAAAAAAGCGACCAGTGAAATAAGCGACCATTACAGATTTTCTACCTTTGCCTTGAATCTTAATCAACAGTGACATGAGGGACAAGCGAAATAAGCGACCATCACAGAATTATAACTGGCCTGGGTATTGCACATTCTTCTTATGAGATTTTAAACTCATCATTTTTTAATATTTATTTTTTTCTGATTTCCATCAAAATTCAACCAGGATTTAGACTGGCTAAAAGATAATAAATAATTTCAATCATTTAGGCATGTTTAAAATCAGCGTTATGATAGATTCGTCAATGATCTTTTTATATTCTTGTTTCATATTTTTGGTAACGTTTAATAGTGTTAATCCAGCTTATGAAGGTAGGAGATAGTACGGAGACAAGCTTTTATGCTACCATTTTATTCATATTTCTTTATTGTTCTTCTATAGCTGTATCCGCTTTCTAATACTTTAGCTTTCTTCGTTTTTCTTCCAAGTTTAACTGTACTGTCATAAACATACACGCTGTGTTTTCGGCATCAGTCTTCAACGATGGATATGTTCTATGATACTGGGGGGTAGTCTTTAAAACACTTGGCGTGCACTGTACAAGTGAACGTAGGGGAAGTGAAGCGGAGCAACTAGGACTACCGTTACACTGCACACCAAGCCATGTGGCGCTCAATCCCATGTGGACTTAGAGGAAGTGTAGTCGGGACAACTCGGACTGCCGTCCTACTGCACACCAAGCCATGTGGCACTCAATGTATAAGTGATCGTAGAGGAAGTTTTGCTGGAGCAAATCGGACTGCCGTCCTACTGCACGCCAAGCCACGTGGCGCTCAATGTACATGTGGACTTAGAGGAAGTGTAGTCGCGACAACTCGGACTGCCGTCCTACTGTACGCCAAGCCATGTGGCGCTCAATATACATGTGAACGTAGAGGAAGTGTAGTCGCGACAACTCGGACTGCCGTCCTACTGTACGCCAAGCCATGTGGCGCTCAATATACATGTGAACGTAGAGGAAGTGTAGTCGGGACAACTCGGACTGCCGTCCTACTGTACGCCAAGCCATGTGGCGCTCAATATACATGTGAACGTAGAGGAAGTGTAGTCGGGAAAACTCGGACTGCCGTCCTACTGTACGCCAAGCCATGTGGCGCTCAATATACATGTGAACGTAGAGGAAGTGTAGTCGGGACAACTCGGACTGCCGTCCTACTGTACGCCAAGCCATGTGGCGCTCAATATACATGTGAACGTAGAGGAAGTGTAGTCGGGACAACTCGGACTGCCGTCCTACTGTACGCCAAGCCATGTGGCGCTCAATATACATGTGAACGTAGAGGAAGTGTAGTCGGGACAACTCGGACTGCCGTCCTACTGTACGCCAAGCCATGTGGCGCTCAATATACATGTGAACGTAGAGGAAGTGTAGTCGGGACAACTCGGACTGCCGTCCTACTGTACGCCAAGCCATGTGGCGCTCAATATACATGTGAACGTAGAGGAAGTGTAGTCGGGACAACTCGGACTGCCGTCCTACTGTACGCCAAGCCATGTGGCGCTCAATATACATGTGAACGTAGAGGAAGTGTAGTCGGGATAACTTGGACTGCCGTCCTACTGTACGCCAAGCCATGTGGCGCTCAATATACATGTGAACGTAGAGGAAGTGTAGTCGGGACAACTCGGACTGCCGTCCTACTGTACGCCAAGCCATGTGGCGCTCAATATACATGTGAACGTAGAGGAAGTGTAGTCGGGACAACTCGGACTGCCGTCCTACTGTACGGCAAGCCATGTGGCGCTCAATATACATGTGAACGTAGAGGAAGTGTAGTCGGGATAACTTGGACTGCCGTCCTACTGTACGCCAAGCCATGTGGCGCTCAATATACATGTGAACGTAGAGTTGAATTGTAGTCGGGACAACTCGGCCTGCTGTCCTACTGTACGCCAAGCCATGTGGCGCTCAATATACATGTGAACGTAGAGGAAGTGTAGTCGGGACAACTCGGACTGCCGTCCTACTGTACGCCAAGCCATCTGGCGCTCAATATACATGTGAACGTAGAGGAAGTGTAGTCGGGACAACTCGGACTGCCGTCCTACTGTACGCCAAGCCATGTGGCGCTCAATATACATGTGAACGTAGAGGAAGTGTAGTCGGGACAGCTCGGACTGCCGTCCTACTGTACGCCAAGCCATGTGGCGCTCAATATACATGTGAACGTAGAGGAAGTGTAGTCGGGACAACTCGGACTGCCGTCCTACTGTACGCCAAGCCATTTGGCGCTCAATATACATGTGAACGTAGAGGAAGTGTAGTCGGGACAACTCGGACTGCCGTCCTACTGTACGCCAAGCCATTTGGCGCTCAATATACATGTTAACGTAGAGGAAGTGTAGTCGGGACAACTCGGACTGCCGTCCTACTGTACGCCAAGCCATGTGGCGCTCAATATACATGTGAACGTAGAGGAAGTGTAGTCGGGACAACTCGGACTGCCGTCCTACTGTACGCCAAGCCATGTGGCGCTCAACATACATGTGAACGTAGAGGAAGTGTAGTCGGGACAACTCGGACTGCCGTCCTACTGTACGCCAAGCCATGTGGCGCTCAATATACATGTGAACGTAGAGGAAGTGTAGTCGGGACAACTCGGACTGCCGTCCTACTGTACGCCAAGCCATGTGGCGCTCAATATACATGTGAACGTAGAGGAAGTGTAGTCGGGATAACTTGGACTGCCGTCCTACTGTACGCCAAGCCATGTGGCGCTCAATATACATGTGAACGTAGAGGAAGTGTAGTCGGGACAACTCGGACTGCCGTCCTACTGTACGCCAAGCCATGTGGCGCTCAATATACATGTGAACGTAGAGGAAGTGTAGTCGGGACAACTCGGACTGCCGTCCTACTGTACGCCAAGCCATGTGGCGCTCAATATACATGTGAACGTAGAGGAAGTGTAGTCGGGACAACTCGGACTGCCGTCCTACTGTACGCCAAGCCATGTGGCGCTCAATATACATGTGAACGTAGAGGAAGTGTAGTCGGGACAACTCGGACTGCCGTCCTACTGTACGCCAAGCCATGTGGCGCTCAATATACATGTGAACGTAGAGGAAGTGTAGTCGGGATAACTTGGACTGCCGTCCTACTGTACGCCAAGCCATGTGGCGCTCAATATACATGTGAACGTAGAGGAAGTGTAGTCGGGACAACTCGGACTGCCGTCCTACTGTACGCCAAGCCATGTGGCGCTCAATATACATGTGAACGTAGAGGAAGTGTAGTCGGGACAACTCGGACTGCCGTCCTACTGTACGCCAAGCCATGTGGCGCTCAATATACATGTGAACGTAGAGGAAGTGTAGTCGGGATAACTTGGACTGCCGTCCTACTGTACGCCAAGCCATGTGGCGCTCAATATACATGTGAACGTAGAGGAAGTGTAGTCGGGACAACTCGGACTGCCGTCCTACTGTACGCCAAGCCATGTGGCGCTCAATATACATGTGAACGTAGAGGAAGTGTAGTCGGGACAACTCGGACTGCCGTCCTACTGTACGCCAAGCCATGTGGCGCTCAATATACATGTGAACGTAGAGGAAGTGTAGTCGGGACAACTCGGACTGCCGTCCTACTGTACGCCAAGCCATGTGGCGCTCAATATACATGTGAACGTAGAGGAAGTGTAGTCGGGACAACTCGGACTGCCGTCCTACTGTACGCCAAGCCATGTGGCGCTCAATATACATGTGAACGTAGAGGAAGTGTAGTCGGGACAACTCGGACTGCCGTCCTACTGTACGGCAAGCCATGTGGCGCTCAATATACATGTGAACGTAGAGGAAGTGTAGTCGGGACAACTCGGACTGCCGTCCTACTGTACGGCAAGCCATGTGGCGCTCAATATACATGTGAACGTAGAGGAAGTGTAGTCGGGATAACTTGGACTGCCGTCCTACTGTACGCCAAGCCATGTGGCGCTCAATATACATGTGAACGTAGAGTTGAATTGTAGTCGGGACAACTCGGCCTGCCGTCCTACTGTACGCCAAGCCATGTGGCGCTCAATATACATGTGAACGTAGAGGAAGTGTAGTCGGGACAACTCGGACTGCCGTCCTACTGTACGCCAAGCCATGTGGCGCTCAATATACATGTGAACGTAGAGGAAGTGTAGTCGGGACAACTCGGACTGCCGTCCTACTGTACGCCAAGCCATGTGGCGCTCAATATACATGTGAACGTAGAGGAAGTGTAGTCGGGACAACTCGGACTGCCGTCCTACTGTACGCCAAGCCATGTGGCGCTCAATATACATGTGAACGTAGAGGAAGTGTAGTCGGGACAACTCGGACTGCCGTCCTACTGTACGCCAAGCCATTTGGCGCTCAATATACATGTGAACGTAGAGGAAGTGTAGTCGGGACAACTCGGACTGCCGTCCTACTGTACGCCAAGCCATTTGGCGCTCAATATACATGTGAACGTAGAGGAAGTGTAGTCGGGACAACTCGGACTGCCGTACTACTGTACGCCAAGCCATGTGGCGCTCAATGTACATGTGAACGTAGAGGAAGTGTAGTCGGGACAACTCGGACTGCCGTCCTACTGTACGCCAAGCCATGTGGCGCTCAATATACATGTGAACGTAGAGGAAGTGTAGTCGGGACAACTCGGACTGCCGTCCTACTGTACGCCAAGCCATGTGGCGCTCAATATACATGTGAACGTACAGGAAGTGTAGTCGGGACAACTCGGACTGCCGTCCTACTGTACGCCAAGCCATGTAGCGCTCAATATACATGTGAACGTAGAGGAAGTGTAGTCGGGACAACTCGGACTGCCGTCCTACTGTACGCCAAGCCATGTGGCGCTCAATATACATGTGAACGTAGAGGAAGTGTAGTCGGGATAACTCGGACTGCCGTCCTACTGTACGCCAAGCCATGTGGCGCTCAATATACATGTGAACGTAGAGGAAGTGTAGTCGGGATAACTTGGACTGCCGTCCTACTGTACGCCAAGCCATGTGGCGCTCAATATACATGTGAACGTAGAGGAAGTGTAGTCGGGACAACTCGGACTGCCGTCCTACTGTACGCCAAGCCATGTGGCGCTCAATATACATGTGAACGTAGAGGAAGTGTAGTCGGGACAACTCGGACTGCCGTCCTACTGTACGCCAAGCCATGTGGCGCTCAATATACATGTGAACGTAGAGGAAGTGTAGTCGGGACAACTCGGACTGCCGTCCTACTGTACGCCAAGCCATGTGGCGCTCAATATACATGTGAACGTAGAGGAAGTGTAGTCGGGACAATTCGGACTGCCGTCCTACTGTACGCCAAGCCATGTGGCGCTCAATATACATGTGAACGTCGAGGAAGTGTAGTCGGGACAACTCGGACTGCCGTCCTACTGTACGCCAAGCCATGTGGCGCTCAATATACATGTGAACGTAGAGGAAGTGTAGTCGGGATAACTTGGACTGCCGTCCTACTGTACGCCAAGCCATGTGGCGCTCAATATACATGTGAACGTAGAGGAAGTGTAGTCGGGACAACTCGGACTGCCGTCCTACTGTACGCCAAGCCATGTGGCGCTCAACATACATGTGAACGTAGAGGAAGTGTAGTCGGGACAACTCGGACTGCCGTCCTACTGTACGCCAAGCCATGTGGCGCTCAACATACATGTGAACGTAGAGGAAGTGTAGTCGGGACAACTCGGACTGCCGTCCTACTGTACGCCAAGCCATGTGGCGCTCAATATACATGTGAACGTAGAGGAAGTGTAGTCGGGACAACTCGGACTGCCGTCCTACTGTACGCCAAGCCATGTGGCGCTCAATATACATGTGAACGTAGAGGAAGTGTAGTCGGGATAACTTGGACTGCCGTCCTACTGTACGCCAAGCCATGTGGCGCTCAATATACATGTGAACGTAGAGGAAGTGTAGTCGGGACAACTCGGACTGCCGTCCTACTGTACGCCAAGCCATGTGGCGCTCAATATACATGTGAACGTAGAGGAAGTGTAGTCGGGACAACTCGGACTGCCGTCCTACTGTACGCCAAGCCATGTGGCGCTCAATATACATGTGAACGTAGAGGAAGTGTAGTCGGGACAACTCGGACTGCCGTCCTACTGTACGCCAAGCCATGTGGCGCTCAATATACATGTGAACGTAGAGGAAGTGTAGTCGGGACAACTCGGACTGCCGTCCTACTGTACGCCAAGCCATGTGGCGCTCAATATACATGTGAACGTAGAGGAAGTGTAGTCGGGATAACTTGGACTGCCGTTCTACTGTACGCCAAGCCATGTGGCGCTCAATATACATGTGAACGTAGAGGAAGTGTAGTCGGGACAACTCGGACTGCCGTCCTACTGTACGCCAAGCCATGTGGCGCTCAATATACATGTGAACGTAGAGGAAGTGTAGTCGGGACAACTCGGACTGCCGTCCTACTGTACGCCAAGCCATGTGGCGCTCAATATACATGTGAACGTAGAGGAAGTGTAGTCGGGATAACTTGGACTGCCGTCCTACTGTACGCCAAGCCATGTGGCGCTCAATATACATGTGAACGTAGAGGAAGTGTAGTCGGGACAACTCGGACTGCCGTCCTACTGTACGCCAAGCCATGTGGCGCTCAATATACATGTGAACGTAGAGGAAGTGTAGTCGGGACAACTCGGACTGCCGTCCTACTGTACGCCAAGCCATGTGGCGCTCAATATACATGTGAACGTAGAGGAAGTGTAGTCGGGACAACTCGGACTGCCGTCCTACTGTACGCCAAGCCATGTGGCGCTCAATATACATGTGAACGTAGAGGAAGTGTAGTCGGGACAACTCGGACTGCCGTCCTACTGTACGCCAAGCCATGTGGCGCTCAATATACATGTGAACGTAGAGGAAGTGTAGTCGGGACAACTCGGACTGCCGTCCTACTGTACGCCAAGCCATGTGGCGCTCAATATACATGTGAACGTAGAGGAAGTGTAGTCGGGACAACTCGGACTGCTGTCCTACTGTACGCCAAGCCATGTGGCGCTCAATATACATGTGAACGTAGAGGAAGTGTAGTTGGGACAACTCGGACTGCCGTCCTACTGTACGCCAAGCCATGTGGCGCTCAATATACATGTGAACGTAGAGGAAGTGTAGTCGGGACAACTCGGACTGCCGTTCCCCTACACGCCAAGCCATGTGGCGCTCAATATACATGTGAACGTAGAGGAAGTATAGTTGGAGCAACTCGGACTGCCGTTCCCCTACACGCCAAGCCATGTGGCGTGCACTGTACAAGCTAAGCCATCTTGGGTACACTGTACAAGTAAACGTAGGGGAAGTGTAGTCGGAGGAACTCGGAATAATGTTCCATTACACGCCAAGCCATGTTGGGCTTACCGTACAACAGCTTACCGTAAACGTAGTGGAAGTGTAGTCGGAGGAACTCGGAATAATGTTCCCTTACAAGCTAAGCAATGTAACGTCGTGCACTATACCAGCGGTGTACTAATTACGAATGACATTCACTTTGCTATACAGATCAGTATTTGTACACTAAAGGCTTACGTTTACTTGAAAACTGGAGATGTTTCTATTTATTGCAAACGCCTGTCATCTTGTAGAAAGAAGTCAATAATGCAATGTTCCCCTTCAACAATGTTGTACTTTACCTTCAGGTTTTAAGCCAACTAGACTTAAGTTTGCCTTGGACGACTAAGCCTTGGACGACTAAGCCGAGTATCTAAGCTTAGAACGATTTATTGCTTCTAGATTTAATAAAAAGTAACAAAGAGAAGATTAGAGCGATATTTTTAACGTGACTTAGAAATAAATACAGCTTGACTTAGAAGTAAATGTTATACAGCTTTATTAATATACCAAAGCTATAAACAACTATGGAGATGAACTAAACAGTAAAATACATCTACAATATATCCGGTTACACACATTTATTGACATACTCAAGAAAACTAAACACTAATAACTCCTTCAAACATCCACACTTTTGAACTATAAAACAAGAAATACTTCTCCATCACTAACCACAACAAACTTACACACAGGAAATTGCTAGCACATTCAGGGAGCTTTTACAAATACATTCAACTTTCTAAAAACCCAACAAAAAATTCAATCCATCAGGTATTTACAAAACAACATGTAACAACTGCCGCGGCTTTTACATTGGCTAAACCGGTAGCGTTTAACATAAGATACAAGGATTATATAAACTACATAAAATCTTAAAACCTGAAATCCTGCTACACAGATACAAGACACTGATCACAGACTAACAAACATACTGACAAAATTAAATATCGCCTACTAAACCATAGCAAAAAACAAACCACTATAGAAATATCCGAAATTTACAAAACATCACATAACATCAAAACAACATATTTGAACACTATAATTAGCAAACTTCGAACCTAACACCTTACCCCAATACATGTTACACAACCCGCCTATCCCTCACTATCACAGCCATAACTCACACGCTGCAACCTAAAGGGAAGCCGCCAGTAGCACCTGTGCTTCCATAATGAAACGTCGGTTTCGAAACCAAAACAGCACAGTATGTTGCTATAATTATCACTTAGTATTTTAAAAAGTGATATTTTATAAATGGGGAATATTTAAAGGTCATTTTATTTTGTATTCAACATTGTTTTTTACAGATTAAAACAAAATATAAATTAAAATTAGATTTTTGCAAAGGTTATTTGTTATCAGAATGTGGGTACTTCAACAATGCCTTGTGCATAGCTTAGTCGCTAAACGTGTTTACATTAGCAATCCCTCTTCAATGGTCATTGCTTATCAGGATATTATTCTTAGACCTATTGTCGAATTTAACTAATTAGCTTTTGATAAGGAAAACACGTATTATTATAAATGATACCAGTTAATGTTCTGAAGTGTTCTTTGCAGTGTGTGACTCATTGAAATGGAGTGTAAGCGATATTTCTTCGATTTAGTTTGTATTGTTTACCAATAATTATTGATATAAGAAAGATGAACCTTATTGGTAAACATTTATGTTGCGGGTCCTTTGATTCGATTGCTAACCTCAGTGGATCGATCAGTGATGTGATGTATATTTGTTTAGATAATAAAAGACGGTTTATATATATGAGTCAATAACATTTATTTTCGAAATAACAGTGACGTTTCGACAGCTAGTTTGCCATCTTCATCAGGCCAATAATACTGCGAGAAGTGTACAAATACAAAAAACCGCGGCTTTATTTTCAGTACACGCAGTATTATTGGCCTGCTGAAAATGGCAAACTAGCTGTCAAAACATTGCCGTTATTTCAAAAATAAATGTAATTGACTCATGTATCCAACTTTTATTAATATGAAGACTTGTGAGTGTAATTATTAATATACTCATCTTCATTTTTGTTAGGAATATTTCTATATGTTTGAGTACATTTTTCTACCATTCTCAACTTTTCAATATTCTCTTCTGTTGACGCGTTTCGGATTAGCTCCATTTTCAAAACTTCAATAGTACTTTTGATAGTAGTTCTAAAATAGAGTACTATTGAAGTTTTGAAAATGGAGTTAATCCGAAGCGCGTCAACAGAAGAAAATATTGAAAAGCTAGGAATGGCAGAAAAATGTACTCAAACATATACTTGTGAGTGTAGCTAATAAATATATTAGTTTCGTCTGAGCTTTTGTATTAGCTTTAGAGATTGTATTATTATAGGTATAAAAAATCTTGAATTCTATTTAGTTTTTGGAGTTGGGTGTTTTGTGATTCTACAAATCAGATATATTATTTTTGTTTTTATCGTGTAACTACAGCTTTAGGTTAGAACACGTGTTACAGCAAACACGACAGCTTTAGTACGTGTTTGTCTAGGGTAAAACACTGTACAATCCTATCGTGTACAACAATGTACCTATGAAAGGTACTGATTAAGTAATGTATCTTAAATCCCGCTGAGATGGCATAAACCATCATCAATTCACATTCTACACTTGATAACAATAAATGCATTCATATTTTACAATGCACACCTAGTAGGAAGCTTAACCTTTGTTAAGATCTAAAGACAACTTACCTTTGTACAAGTTTAGATTGAAGTTAGTTCAAGAACTATTTATTGTTTCCCAAAATGACGACTCAAGTGATAAATCCATGGAACAAACGTCCTGACAGAATTGAGCAGAAAGTTATTAGGAATGAGAAATAATGTAAACAAGGTTACCTAAAATGTAGAGTTTGTCTTAAAAAAAGGGAATTAAAATACAGCATTTTCTTAGTGTTTCT
>JBAIZL010000001.1:106365349-106367849 GCA_036971475.1 Prosapia bicincta | reverse complement strand
TAATATGTTTACACTGTTGTTATAAAATAATTAAATTTTTTAATTTTGATTAATTAAAATTGCTATTCAATAAAATATTCTTGAACTTAGGTCCAGGTTCTAGGTACAATCGACTTTCTCTCAGTGAATGAATGATCTAAAATTTTAATTTTATAAATTTCAAAAAAAAGTTTTACTGGGTGGTGGTGTATTTTATCATAATATTTGTGTAAAACGGGTCATTCTGGCGCCGTAAGACTGTGCATAATTAAACTTAATTTTTTCGGCCAATTCTTTACCTTTAATGTTTTTTTAGGAACTCTTCAACTACTGCATTGAAACCATACTTTAAATAAAAATAAACTTATTATACCTCAATGTTAATACACGCTAATTAAATAGATGTTAAAAACAATTGGCGTTGAGTATTTGAAGATAAACCCTAAGGCAATTTTATGTTTAAGATAACTGAGAAAAGCCTTAAAATAGTTGTTTGTAAATTGTATTAAGTTGCATTTTAAAATACAAGTAGCGACACAGAACACACCCATCACGCTCACAAAACATACCCCCACACATACCAAAATTGTATTTATTTAGTAATCAAACAAAATAGTGGACAAAATAGCGAAATAAAAATAATCACCTTACTGTAATGTATTACTTGTGGATATTGCTGCCGTTAATTTGTTAAAACCAAACGTAGATCTAATATTTTGCTAGTATTTACTAAATAAACTATTAATTGTATTCGGATGAAAAAAGTGTGTACCACTGCAGTAAGTTCCTTGTTCGAAATGACCTCAATTCTTATTCCTAAACACTTACACAGTTAGAGCAAAAATAAGGGTGCTGGAGAGAAAGCTGATAAGGGTGAACTGAGAGGAATTCCAATGCTTTGTTCCAACGTTGACTCATTGGACTTACATGAACTTAATATTTATACTAGGCGCAAATTATACAGATTTTTGTTTGGGCGCTATTTACACTGGGTACGAATATAATTTATTCCCTTGAGATTCAGAATAAAAGTTACGATTTCTTGTGTTTTTCAAAACATTGGTAATGCCAACGACCAGACTTTATAAATAAATAAATAAATATAAATATATATATATATATATCTGAGTGCACTATTTTGCTTTTCCTATCATTAAAAAATGGTTCTTTGTTGACTCGTTTCGGATTACCTCCATTATCAAAACTTTTTTGATAACACAGTATTGAGTTTCACTAGTGTATGAGTGGAGTTAAAATTCTGATAATGGAGGTCATCCGAAACGAGTCAACAAAGAACACTTTTTAATATAGGAAAGACAGAAGAGGGCACTCAAACGTATACCAATGTTCATTACGGTAACATTAGATGCTTAATATTAAGAATTTCGATCAGACTTAATACTTTCACAATTTTGTCGACACAAAAAGACGTATACACAGTGTTTCTGTTATAGTAAAATATCCCGATAAAACATTGGTCATTGGGAATTGTGGTATTTTTTAATTTAAAAATTCTGAATATTTCACCTCAACTACTAAAATAATTGCTCAAATAAAATTTCAAAATATAAACCGTTCAATTTCCTTCATGTATAACAAATTGTCAACACTAAGGGGAAGTGAACGATACCTGCGGCACCCAGGCGTGGCTTCAGGATTTGTTTTTTGGGTAGGCACGGTGTAAGGTAGTCGTGATCACCTTGAGAGTTGGGGAGAGCACCCTCTCCCAGAAATTGTGTAGAATATAAATGCTGAGTTTGAGGGCATTTTAGTCTCAGGACAAATAGATATATTAAGCTAAACAAAAAAGCGATTATTTGCTATTTTATTGTCGCTTGGTGCATTCTAAGTATCGCTGTAGTATTATAAGCATCTCTTTTATTCTTAGTTATGTAACATTTATCTTTTGAAATTATTGAAAATTGAGAAGAATTTTAGTAAATAAATATAAAAAAGTTTTGTAGGTCTGGGCCTACTCGTCGAGCCGCCTTTGGCGACAGCACGCCTTCAAGTCCATGATTTTGCTGAAGCACATACCAAGCGTATAAAGTTCTTTGCTTAACACCTAAAGGTGTACCATCGCAAGGAACATGTTACGAAGTGTGAAACTCCAAATTAAATCCATCATGTTCCAGCTGTATCAAGTAGCATAAAATGACAATAAGAAGTAGACTTAGTCACTTATATTATTATTAATGTCACTAATAATAATATTAGTAGATCTCTAGCAAGTAATCTAGAAAGCACGTAAAGATTTACTTCCATAAAGCGTTTCATCGGATCCGAAGTAAATGGTATTTACGCAATAAAGTAGTTCCGTTTTGCGAACGGAAGGCAATAAGAGTTTTATTATTTCACGTAACCATCCATGTTTTCACACCCTTCGCATGACGTTATTATCCAGTACATTTCCAACACGATATGATCGCACCCGAGGGCCAGCACTCACCTGTTCTGAAAACTTAACTGACGTCAAGAAGAGTAAAGACGTCACGTTCATGGGATAATTTGTTTATGCTTT
>JBAIZL010000001.1:106352849-106360349 GCA_036971475.1 Prosapia bicincta | reverse complement strand
TAAAATTGTCCCAAAAGTTTATCAACTATGTTTATTTTTACATAAGCTGTTAGTATACCTTTCCACCCATACATATGTTATTACCAATGTGATAGCTTTTCTATTGTGTGTTTCGTAATAAAAATAATATAATATTTAATTAATACAATTTTATTTTTGTTTTTTTTTGTTCAGTACTTTCGTATTAATAAAGTACATTTTTTAGTTTAATACTTTCTGTAATCTGAATCTGATTGTTTATTTCTATACATTAAAAATTATTCCAACCTTTTATATTTTAATTGTATTTCGGATACATTCCAATAGTTACATTTAACAAAAACTAAGCACTGATATGAAGTTAAAAAAATAATGTTTGGTAAGTTTAACGTTCATATTTTGTTTTGACTAAAAACCACGTAAAATAACGTTAATTAAGTTGAAAACAAATGGTTTTAAAAAGCTATAACTCTAAACGTTACAAGCTATTACATTCTTTACTTTCTATTACATCTTTGTAGTCTATACTTTTATGTAAAAAAATAAATAAAAAGTAGTTTTTCATATATTTTGTTCAAGTTAAGAAAAGAGCCGAGTTGTTTATGGAACTTGAAAGTAATATGTTATGGTTAGCAATGTTATTGGACCATATTATATTACAAATGTATATACAAGAAGTTATTAATTCAATATATTAATGTAAGAACTTACGCAACCTTAATTAATGCAACAGAAAGAAACTAGTTAGGTAGGGCCCGTTTCGAACAATTAATTCCGTTCAACTTTATTTGAAAAATTGTAATTTATACCCAGTGTATAAAGTGTCTTCTGAATAAAGAACACAGTTGCACTTTCTTTTTCATATAGTTTATGATGGCTCTAAAAATAATGCTGGTTTATTGGATTAAATTGTAATTTTTTTAATGTTAAAAGAATTTTATTATTTAAGATTTAACTTGCTTTTGAAAATGTAACAATATAATGCAAAGAAGAAATGTTAAAGGATTTGGCATGGTGCGTGTTCGAATTATCGGTTTCGTCAGTGTATGAAAGCATTTTATAGAATTATGAATGAATAATTTCTAATAATTAGATATGAGTAGTAATAACCTCCATTTTTAAAAATCAATCTCAAGTTGTTAGGGAGCCATGTGATCCATTTTGATGTGTTACCTATTGAATAAAAAAAAAATTGTTTTTTTAAACATAATAATGTTGTAGGTATTAAAGCTAATAGTGGCTCATTTATGGCGCACTGTAAAAATGATGTGTGTGTTGAAAATTGACCGGAAAGTACAAAATAGTTAAACAAAATCTGATTGTAATATTTAAGAACGTCTAAGAAATAATGTTATACATAGTGTTATTGCTTTTTAGATAATAGTATTTTAAACTTAGTAGAAAGTTTTATGAATGAACACAAGCGCTTTGATATAAGCAGTACACAAATATTTAATTAAAGTTGTTAAGAATAGCAAACTTTCCAATGTTTAAGCAATTAAACCTTTCATTCTTGATATAATTCTTTAATTATAAAATTCCTAGAATACTGTATATTATGATCGTTGAAGGAATATATTTATTTATTACTTCCCTAGAACACTATAATGATTAGTTTTGAAAATGTCTAGAGTTTACCTCAATAAAAATAAAATGGAAATAATGACCTAATAGCTTACGTATAGCCTATGTCTGGTAAAATTAGACCAAAATTCTGAAACTAACTATATTTTGATTTTATCTCTATTTACTTATATCAAGAGTCAAATATTTAAGAAACATTCACTGTCTTAAGGAAAACTTGAACATATCACTAATTATGGAACATATCACTAATTAAAAGTTAACATGAAAACATTTTATTCTCACGATATTTTATTGAGGAAATAATGGAACGATATCTATTTGTAGAAGGACCAACAAATTAATTTCTTAAAAAATTATTTATTTTATTCTCTTGTGGAAGTTTGTATTCCTTATTTTAGTTATTAAAATAGTTAATATATTATGGATTTCTTTTAGGTTATGTTATGGATAAATATTGAATTGGGCAAATAAAACCAAATTTAAAGTTTTAATTTAATTAAAAAACTAATTTATTTAAACAGCATCAAAGTAAATTTAATAATAACGTCAGGTTGAATAGTTTTATCGTAAACTGTTTACGTGATTGATTTTATATATTGCTTAAGTATTTTTAATTTCAAATTGTCGTTCGGAAAAAGGAAACTGAAATAAAGCTAATTAAAGTTCATGCATGATGTGAATATAAATTTTTCAAAGAAAGCCATACCAATTTTAAATTTTAAAAATATAAACAAGTATTGTTGTATAAAGACAACAGTTCCAGAGATGTGTTAATTTTAAACTAGGATTGCATGGTTCAAGAATCTTTTAAATGTAAATGCAACTATTAGTGAAATTGGAAGTTTTAAGTGGAAGCAAACTGAAAGTAATTGGTAATTTATTTTAAAATGTAAATAAATTCATTTATATGCATAACTACAGTGCATAACTACTAGATACGTAACAGTAGTACTGTACAAAATAAATAAGACTGGAACACATCCTACAACCTGCACGTATTGTAATTCTTGCCTTTTTTCAAAAATACGATAGATATTAGCGGAGTATCCTGTAATATTACCTACAGCGAATAGCGAGGAACTACTGTGTTGAAAGAAAAACAAAGACGTTTAGATAGAGGCTTGTAATGTGTGTATTATAAAAATTAAAAAAAAAAAAAACATGACAAAGTCAATTAAAGGCTGCAAAACATGTAAATAGGTACATATTTTGACAGCCCTTATAAGATGTATGATAATAAGATCGACAAGATAAAAAACTAGCTTGTATATTCCCACAATTAGTAATAATTCATATCTAATCGGTTAAGTGGCGGACATAACTATTCGTATGTCATCTCTCCCCACAGGTTGCCTGCTAACACGGTGGCTGCTGACACGGACCTAAGATTTTCTTACGAATGCTGGCTCAATATTAACGTCCGAATTATCAGTGTTCGTATAACAATTATTTAATAATAAAAAAAATTCTCTTATGGATCTTTGTTTTATTGTATAAGAGCGATGTAAGAGTGTTTGTAACAAGAAGATATAAGTGCATATAACTGTTGTTATAAGCTAACTGACATTAAATGTTTATGATTTTCAAGAATTATATTGAAATAACCACAACAAACATGTTAAACGTAATTGGAAGAAAAGAAATTCCAATTAATATAGTAAACAGAAATTGCAATAAGGATTAAGTTATTACCAATAAAAAACATTAATTGTAGGAAGACTCTAAGCGTTTATCGCTTTGACGTAAATGAAATTATTTGTGATAGAAAACCATTAAGAAACAATTTTAATTACTGGTTGCTAACAAAAATTTGTATTCTAGCACGTAAACTTTTGTTTACCACAAGGTGGGCCTCTAAGGTTTCGTTTAGAATCTAATTTCCCCAATGACGTCAATACATCTTACATAAAACAATAATGGCAGTTGGCTATAGCGTAAGGAAATTGTATTAATTTGTTTTTAATAATTTATTGTAAAAATATTGTTTTTATTCCTTTGGAGTAAACAAGTAATTGATTACCTTCTGCAATTATTAAAACATTATTTGTATGAAAATATTTTCCTCCATTATGGTAACTAGAGCTAAAACTAGTGCACATGTTATAATGCCATTGTTACAATATATTATTTTTGAAAAATTGAAATTATACCCAGTAAAACAGTTGTTATTAAACACTTTCGATAATAAATATTTCTATATCCTAACTTGTATCATTTACACGTTTTTTATTGTAACATTTAAAGAGTTTAAAAATTTTACGTTTTGATGTTTTCATATTTACACCCTATTTGGGTCCATTTCGGTATGAAAATGAACCAATCTGTTTTTGTTTTTTTTTCAGGGTAGCAGCTTCGGTTTTTGAAGGTTTTTACTTTTCACAAGAAAGAACGCAATTCATTATTTTAGTACAGATAAATATATTTAACTAGAGATAAGTTTATTTTTCGTTGAATTTTGTAGGCTATCACTTCTTACTTTTCCGTTATGGGATTTTGCAATTCTTTTCTAATCAAAAAACAGTGGCTCAGCCATTACAACCACATGACAAAAATGTGTTTTAAATATGTGTTCCTCTGAGAGACAGAATACCAGTTTCAGGAGATATGTATTAAGTGAGTAATGAATACGAGAGGCGGAATAAAATATCAGAATTAGGGAAGCAAAGAAACGCCATCTATTAAGAAGAAAGCCAAAGGAGAGTTGAAAATAATACTTTAAAATTTATATTGTTATAATAGTGTGTGTAAAAATGTTTAACACACATAAAAGAAAACCTTTTACATGTTTTTATGTTGAGCATGTAAAACAAACAATTTTTTGTGTTGGAGAATTTACATATAAAATGAGACCTCATGCATAAAATCGTACCATTACTACTAGAAGCCGGCGAAAATTGAAAAAGAAAAAATATATAATGATATAGTAATAATAATAATGAGGCTATATAATGATATAATAACCTTATAATGATATAAGTTTATAATTGTAAATTTTCCTTTCAGATTTGAAGGCAATGTTTTGATTTTACCTTTCGTGGACACAATACTTCTGTGAAATAATTAGTACTCGTATATTGCCTGTTGTGTTCGATACAAACTAAAGAGAATCTGTTTCGACTTTTGAAGTAATTGAGTAGAGGAAAAGGTCCAAAAAATATAGAGACCAATATATTTTTGATTTTCTAAATAAAGCAATATATAGCCAAATAATTTTAACGTATTTAAAATGAGCACCAAATGATGCATATATCTTTATGGAATAAAATTCATATATTTTTGATTTTCTAAATAAAGCAATATATAGCCAAATAATTTTAACGTATTTAAAATGAGCACCAAATGATGCATATATCTTTATGGAATAAAATTCAAGAAATATAAATTTTGTCGTAAACAAATTTCGAAAATCAAATGAAAACCTATATATATATATATATATATATATATATATATATATATATATATATATATAATCTTATTAGGCTTAACCGAAGCCCAAAGTCTCCCTGTTTTCAGATTATAAGAAAATAAAAAATTCCAATTAGAATAGAACTAATATCATCTAAACCTAGATTTAAGCAGATAAATTAGTTTACTTATAATCAGAGAGAAAACTCATGAGATAATTCCAACTTGAGTAATAATCTTAGTTTCAGTCATACCAAAATAGTTTTGGAAAAACGACTACAACTTTTGGAAGCGTTAAAAAGTTGGTAAACACTTGTAGGAATAGCCCTAAAAGAATGGAATTGGAATTAAAATTAAACGCATTCTTATGACGACATTTCAGTGGTTTAAGGCTACCGGCCAGTATGTTATTTTCGCCATTAAAGTGTAGGAAAGGATTGCGAATGTAAGAAGGGTTAGGGTAGGAACTTAAACCTCGTAGTAGATGATGTAGGGAGATCATAGCATCAAGTGGGTAGAGCCGTTGACCTGGAACCAACTGTCTGATGTGCTCATCAAGAGGTGTTCGCCTCTTAAACGCCCTTTGTAAGAGAAAGGATTAGGTGTTGTAAATGGAAGAGATATTGCTAACGAAAGGGTGTAATGAATACCTTTTACTGGGAGTAGTGGAGAGTTATGGGATTGCGAGGGTAGTGTAGCTTGTCCAAGTTTACTTGTCCCCAACCGGAGGAAGAGAGGTTCTACCTGCTACCAGGTCTTGCAGATATATAATATTATTTCGTTATTGTAAAGCGAGAGTAAATATTCTGCATGTATGGTCATATGTTATTTTATCTAAACAAACGTCAATTAGAGTGAGACAAACTCACGGAAGTTTCGTGTCCGATTGCGGCTTTTGCGGCTCGAGCACGATCTAGTGACGGAGGAGTACTTATTTAAAATTAACCCTTAAAATTCTCCAATATGTGCACTTTGTGAAAATGAAACAGTAAAGCAAATTTTGTTCGACTGTAAGTATCCCATACCAATGAGGAATTTCCTGAGGGTCGAAGTGACAATAGGGCACGACATTCTCATGAACAAGAAGCACTGGGGGCTGGCGAGAATCATATACCGTGGACATCGGGCTATCAGCTAATCTTGTAGCTGGATGCCTGTGCGAGAAGTAACAAGTAAGTAAACAAACATTAAATTGCTAAAATACAAACTAAACAAGATCTAGGACTAGGCTCTTTGATGTGAAACAGCACTGTGTCTGTTGTTTACAGTGTCTGGTAATTTGGAGACAAATTAATTCTATGACGCAGAGACCATAAATATAAATGCGAGGCTACATTTTATTTATTATTTTTGACTGTAGTGACGTCACGCATGTGATTTGATTATAAAATTCTTAGAAATATTAATGGCTAACCGATCCGTTTAAAATGTGCCGTGGGAATACATTTATTCCCGTTAAGAATTTAAGATTTGTAACTGGAAGGGCTTGATTTTTTTTCTTTTCATATTCTGTGTATTTTATAAGTATTTTTTTGGGGGGAGAGAGAGGTTATTAAGCGATCCGACTTTTTCTATATACATTTGTATATTTATTACGTCTTTTTATATTATTTGTCTTCTTAGCTAAGACTTTCTTTTATTCTGGAAATATTTCATTATTCAGTACTGTTGGTTTTCCCTTAAAGCTTTCTAATTATTTATCATCTAGTATTTCGTTTCTCTAGTGATAAGTAAATACGGTGATCTTTTCTCTTAAAACACTCAAATGTATTGCAAATCTGTTTGTACCTACTTAGAAAAATGTTGTAACATAATATCGTTGTTTCACTTTATCTTAAAATAACCTTTACGTCAATAATAGAACTGTTCATTAAATTATCATTTCTTATTTCCCAGAAAGGGAAGTCATTAAGAATCCCTGTATTATTTTAGCTCTTGAAATAACTAGACAAAATAATGTCAATATCTTCCATATAGAAAAATAGTAATATTTTACAATGTTAAAAAAAACCTTCTGAGGCAAAATGTTTTCATCCGCAATAGTCGGTTATCATCCGTATCTCTGACAGTATTTTATTCCCTTTTTATTTCGCTACCCCCTAACCCGTTCATGCACGATTTCGAAATGAAAATTAATCTTTCAATTTTATTGTCTTACCATTGAAACTATTTAAATAACAAAAAAAAAATGTTTTTTAAAAATGTATGGGATTTCTTTTTAAGGTGGGATAATGGTTTGTAGTGAGCGTGGTTGTGTAGTCCTAAATAAATAATAGTAAAGATAAATGTAAGATATGTTTTACCATTTATGTTTTGTATAAATTGAGACTTTTCACATTGTAAATGAATGTTTGAAATTTTGCAAGTTCAAAAAGTATATACAATTTTATTTATGTACACAATGTTTGTAGTTTTAAAATCTAAATTTTACTAAAAAAAGTTCAAGTTGGACAGCTTACAATGAATTGAAAAAAACATGTTATAAGTAATGAATTTTTCTCTTCTAGGGTAAATTTATAAACAGTT
>JBAIZL010000001.1:106297849-106345349 GCA_036971475.1 Prosapia bicincta | reverse complement strand
CGGCTAGGAGGAAGAAATAATTTCAAGGTCGGTCCTAAAAAATCAATTTGTTACTTTCTAGCCAACCTGATGTTTTGAAGCAGAGAAACATTTTTTTAAAAATTGTTAATATGTTAATAAAAAAAATAGGCCTACTATCAAACATGCAATACTAAATACAAAAGTTAATTTTAACTACGTTTCATTGTAACTTAAAACAAATACTTAAACACGTAAGGTGTTGTAAGAATATAAGGTGAAAGGGCATAGACGTAAGGCGTTATGGGGTATCGAGAAGGACTTTAGGACGTGGTCTGAAGATGGAATGAGGTCAAATCAAATCATCGATATTCCAGATGTATGAAAGTTTAGCCGAGATGGATGGAACAAATTATGGAAGTATGGGAAAACGAAAGGACTTTCTAATGTCGTTATTTGAGAAGAGCTTTGGAGTTTTGGAAAGGAATTTTAGCGATTTTCACTGTAAGGATATGATATGAAGTAACGCCAAAACTTTGATCGGCCCAGGCAGGCTTGGGAGATGTGACAAAAGTACGCAGGAGTACATGGGGAGGTAATTCATTTTAAGAAGTATATAACTGTCCCCGGAAACGAGTGGAAAAAGTGTGGCACCAAGTTTGTGTGTTCGCCGCTCTTCTCCATTTCAGGATAAATGTAGCTGGATAAATTTCATGGTGTGGCTAATTTGCATAGCTTTATTATGAAATATAATGTATTCAATATAAAGTAGTAGGGGAGAGAAGTCGTTTTTAAAAAAGAGCTATAGGAGAGGTCTTAAAACGAAACTCTGTGGAACTTTCAGAGAGATATGTCAAAAAAGAGGCAGTCTCGGGGCAAATTGAAGTGGATGAGGGAGACGGTGGTTTGGTGTAGGTGGCTGGTAGCCAAAGGCTTTACTGGTGTAGATAAATGTTGTGATGCTTGTTGAAGGCATTCACAAAATCCCTGATGCTGGGTGACACTTATTGCTGGGTCGAAGAATGCTCCTAACGGAATCCAAACTCCTAGTGAGAAATGACGTTATCCAGAACAAGAAAAATTAGGGAGTAAGTAGGGCTTTCAAAAACCTTCATAAGAGCATAGTGTAAAATGGATGGGTAGTTATCGGCCAGATAAAGTTATAAGTTGATTAGGAAGGGTTACTCTTTTGGAGTTTTGCAACAAAAAAAGAAGTTATACAGTTGAATAGAAAAGTTAAAATTATGATGAATAAAGGAAATGGGGATAATTTCAACCAAGGTGGCTTTAAGTCTTACTGGGTGAAAGGAAGTACCCAATACTGATGGAAGTACCAGTTCATGAGGCAGGTGAAGAATTCATCTTTGATGCTATAGTGTGAATTAAACTGTGCTTTCGGAGAGTTAGCAAAGACTTTGGCCTTGTTTTCGGGAAGAAGACAAGTCCACTGGCATAAGTTGGTAGCGAGTACTATTCTTCCTTGGGATATCCCGAAACAATCGCCCTCACTTCGTCAATATGTTTAGAGGTTGTTGATTAAGTTAACAGGAATAGCACAAGATAAAAATGTACACAATAATGTAACTCTAAGTGCATTGTGTTTGGCTTCCGACGGTACATAAATACATTGTGCTCTCAATAAACCACAACAGAACAGAAGAAAGAGTAAGACACATTGGAAACAAGGAAAATAGAAAAAGTAAAACTCTAAATGAAGTAAAAGAATATATTATTACACCAATCCTTCGATCTTACTTTTTTTTTAAATATGCCATTTCACTTTGAAAGTGCCTTTCTTTGTTCCATGATTAATTAAACAGTCCTCTAGATTTTCAGGTTGAAATTTATATTGAAGTATACATTTTTCCAATTTAGTCAAAATATCGATTGTATATACATTAAATATGGTGATATGTTTTCCTGTAATATAGTTAATAAATTAAAAATATTTCAAAATATGCAATAAAAGTATTCTTGTTTTTTGAAATATTTTAAATTTATTAATTACATATATAATTTGTAAAACAATATGTGTATAATGAGCATACATAAACACCACATACACATTTTCAATATTTATTCATCAATTCATATAGCCTACATTTAATCAACTAGAATATTTATAAAACTAATTGTTCGAAGCTTTTCATCAATTTAACATACTATTATATTACCAACACCTTGATACACCGTCAACAGCTTTAGTTTGATTGAAAGCAGAATAGGAACGGGTCTGTGACGGAGTAGGGATGTGGTATTGTCAGTTTGAACGCTGTGACACCGAGCATACATACACGGAGCGGTCGTAGAAATGGCAACAAGGCTCACCGACCGTGCAGGATGTGGATTTTCCAATCGCCAAGGCGGCGGCAGCCTCCCCTCTTCTGCCCGCTTTCACTTTCACAGAGTCCTTTTCTGTTTTAAATTAAATTATAAAACAATAATCGGTGTTCTTTCTAAATAACAGAATTTCCTCTCATGCAGTCAGGTTTGGTTGTATTGCTATAGTTCGAAAGCCTAATTTGGAAAAGTGTGTTGTTTGTTGTATTGATATGGATTTGTTATTTTATCTGTAAATTTCTGTTTAGAACAAATTTATGTAAAAAAAAAACAAATACATAGAAATAGGAAAAACAGCATAAACAACAAAAACAATTGAAATAATAGGCTTAATGGACAATCTGTTTCTATAACGCATACATCAACTCCAAAAGAAGTTCAATTATTTGGAAAGAGCAAATGATTCCCCCTAGAGTTAAGCTTGAGTTTTAAAAATATACACAAGGTCATTGGACATAACAGTTTAATGAAGTAACTAAACAAATATTCTTAGGAATTAATAGTTATTACGGTACCGTATTTAAAACTACGATATATCTATATATTTGTATCAATAGCTTCAACTATAGCCATGCTTTTGTAGGTTCATCATGATTTTAAATCCATGAATAGCAATTACCGGAATAATGATTGTTTAAAAAGGCGCCTTTAGTGAAGAGCAGTTTAAATTTTAGATAAACCTAGTCGATAGCGTTTGCAAACACGATACAGGTGATCACTCTCTACACGGCAGACATCACGTTTTATAATTACTGAACATGGAGGGACTAGCGTGGTGGCATTATCTGAGTGAGAACCAATTGGATGACGAAGTTATTCTGCTATTTTATTAATATACATGTATTTTTATACAGTGCCAGTAAATGCAAGTGTTTATCGGAATATACCATAGTTGAATTGAATTAATACATCGGTGCAAAGGTAAATAATTCTATTTCAATACCCGTTTATATATCTTAAGCGTTACTCTTTTAACAAGTTTTAATTATGACATCATTTTAAGGTGACGTAGTAAATCTGATAACACTATAACAGAAGAGAAATAATTTCATAGAGTACAACAGCTGAGATGAAAGTAAACAACTATTTAAAAATAACCGGATTATATAAAATCAGAGTGAAGAAGTGAGATGTATAACAATGCTATATTACTTCAGATGAACAAACTAACTCCGTCCCATTTAAAACACCGATGGTATAGCAAAAAAATACATAGCTTTAAAACAAAAAATAGGTAACTTCTTTATGAAATGAAAATTAAGACAAAATGGGAAGTATTTTAGTTACATGACTAGATAACCGTAACGTGTTACATTTTCACATAGAAATCTTTATTTTAAAACTAATATCGAAAGATTTTAGTGTCACACAATTGTTTGTTAAAGGAAATACATTTGGCTAATTTGTGATAAAAAATGTTTAGTTTTGACTTTCCCTACCCAATACAGGTTTATTTATTGTGAAGGATCGGTTAAGTTATTTTAAAGGTATTAATAATTAAAAGTCGGAACAAAAATCTAAAATTGACAATTGAAAGTTGAATTATTATTTTTCTTTTTAAAAGTACAAAATATGTGGTGTTTCTTTTTTAAAATAAACAAAATGTTTTTGTATTGAGTCCAATCTCGATTTTTTATAATAAATACACAAAAACCTCTTAACCACAAACTTTCTTTAATTTACCATAATGTACATTTCAGTTACAAAGTAACCATCCTCAGAGGGATAACATACAAAGACTGTATCGATTTTTTAATAACATTTTTTTAAAACTTTTTGTATTCGCTATGTAAATTTGTTTCATAGCCTGTAACAATACTAGTAAATATTATTATTATTATTATTAACAATATACCCTATAAAAAAATATCAATCAACAAGGTTATACAGATGCAACCCTTTTACATGTTTTAACAACAGTCACCATTATCGGAGCGTATAGCTAAAGCCCTGCAGAAATGAAGTTAAAACCAACTACTGAGTTTGGAGTAATGATGACTTGGTTATCGAAATTACAAAAGGGTTTAGTCTGTATAACCCTGTTAATTATGGTATGATTATTATCTTATATTGTGTTGTTAGATATATTGATAAATATACTACACGGTAATTATTTTATTTGATTTCCATAGTCGCAATTCAAAATAAGAAATTTAAATCTGAAATGTTTATGTGTAATGAAAATGTGAGTGTCATTTGCTTCAGTTGACTTCAAAGTGTTTCCAAAAATACACGGTTGATAAGTTGCTGTCGCCTGTTTACTTTGCATAAACACGTTTCTTCAGCTAATATTACCCTATACACTAAAATAATTGTTAATAAAATAATTTTTATTCATCCATAAAAGTTGAAATAGATTTTTTAAACTCTTAGTGTATGAGACTTGATGTTAATGTAGTTTTTCAAATATTAATTCACTAGTTAAATTTAAAATGTATTAATTTTAGTTTTATATGGAAGAAAATGTTTTCACAAAAGGGGTAGGATATGCAATATAGTTATTTCATGACATTTGTCTTTTAAAAAAGTGTTTTATAATTTTATAAAACAGCTGATTTTATGTTATAGGTTATGAGGTAGAACAGCTGATTTAACACATAGGTTATGTTGCTTTATTCATATTAATTGTAATTATTTGATAAAAAGAAACTAAAATAATATGCGTCTCTGCTGTCTGAGTAGTAACTGACTTTAAATTTTGTTTATATTATTGTTTGAAATAAGAAAATTTTTCAAGTAAACAACTATTTCAGAATTTTCTTTTTCCTTAACTATGTTTTAAGAGTTTTTAGTAATTAATATATTCGCATTAGGGATGGGCCGATTCCTAAAATTTTCGATTCCGATTCTAAAATTTTCCTTTCGATTCTCGATTCTTTAGTCGATTCTCGATTCTTTCAAGTTATATTAGCTTACACGCTAAGTTCTCTAATCATTAATTTAGTTAACATCTTGGTCATATGGCAAAACCTTTTAAAAGTTCTGTTTTAATGTAATAGGCTACACAAAACCTTCAACAATGAGAGTGATATCTGTCTATAATATAATTTATTAAGGTTAAGTTTCGGAGGAATAATACAGTGTATCTGTTATCCGTCTATTCGCTCAACTGTCATGGTCACGGTTTCGACAGTGACGGTTAATCGAGTTTTTACTGTACTTGTTTGTGTTTTGTTCTGACATTTAGTGAGAGAGAGAGAGAGAGAGAGAGAGAGAGAGACGAGCGATGTCAAACGACCAGAAATGGTTACGATCTTGATTGCTGTTGCTTCATAAATAATAATTTTTTCGTTTACTTTAATCATTTAATTCATTCAAATCAACTAATACATAAATAAGGCATAGTTGGTAATTAATTATTTTTCCACACAAATATAATAAATTTTAGTAATAAATTTTGTTTGGTAATAAATTACTCCACATGCATATTTTAATAGTTAACAAAATAGGAATCGGAATCGACACTTTTATGATGAAGAATCGAGTATCGACGATTCCTCGATACCACCTAGAATCGACGATTCCTGGAATCGAGAATCGGAATCGGCCCATCCCTAATTCGCATATAAGTTGAATAATAATTATATTAGGAAAAACGAAGCATTTATTTTACAGAAATGGTTATCGAATAATTAATAATGTCAAAGTAGAAATAGTACATAAATTTATTTACAAAAATAGTTAACAATAAATAAATACATTTTACATAATTCACAGATTACAATACACAGATTTTACAAAGATTAATCAGGTTTTACAGTTGGTTAAGTATTACTAGCATTAAAATACAATTACGAGAATTGTAGTCAAACAAGGTCTATAAGTTGAAGTAAAAACTATGAAACAATTTGAATTAAGTCTCTTGAAATAGGTTCGGTTTACAGACATACAAATTTAAAGTTTATTTTTACAGGAAACAGTGAATGAGGTGAATAAACTATTTTTAAAAAACACAGTAAAAAAACTATTAATAAAAAAATTCATGAATTTACTGTACTTCTCGCTTGTAAAGTTCTTCTAAGCCTGTGTCTAACTTACTTTTCACTCTGTAAAGTTTGATTGTCTGTTTAATGAATTTCCACTGATACGATTTTTTTATTATTCTGTGATTCACGAATTGGAAACTTTGTGATTACCAAAAACTTCACGATCTACGTCTATTGTACATTGAATTCACTTTTAAACAATACACACTAATCTTTAGATACAAAAACTTACAAGCTAAATGGTTCTTAAGAGTACATTTTATCTTATTAACTATGACTAGATTAGATTGGTTTAAGTACAATTGTTTAAAACTAAATAAGCGATTCGATGTATATAAATGTTATTTGTAAATGAGCACCAAAAGTTACAGTTTCGTGGGACAGAAATAAATAAAAATTATTAACGTTTCTACGGTCAATGAAGTAGCTTTCTGACGGAATTTTATTAATTTACTCGGTTTAAAATAACAGGGTTTGGTGTAATGGAAATTTATTGAATTTCAATTTTTAACTTGTGTACACATCCGGTTACAACTTGCAATATTTCAATGTTTTAGAGAAAATAGTTTTATGTTTCTCCGAGTTTGACTTTTCACAAAATTTTACACATAAATCTCATTTGCATACATAAAATTTATTCCTCTGATCACATTATGCTTTTTTTTTATTTTGGTGAAATATCTTGCAGCATTTTATTCTTGATAGTAAGTGGTAAAATATCGTTAAGTTTTGTAGGAACATTTTTTGGTTTTAAATTGTGTTGAGAAAGAATTAATTGGTATAATTAGCATTTAGAATGTTTAAACTCTCAAAAGGTTTTATAAATAACTGATGCTTGTTTCGATTCCAAACAAATTCTTTCGTTATTGATGTCAATGGTGTATTCTATTTAAAGGTTAGATGTATGCATTAATATATGTAACTTTCCAAGGATGCTAAATGCGTTAGCGAAATGTACATCAAAATTAAAGTAAATAAAATATTGTTTTGTAGCAAATCGCGTAAGAAAAGTTATTTATATTAGATCGCTCGTTACAGTGCTTGACTAGTTGTTACTAGAATTGTAATAGGTGAATTAAACACACTCAAGTACAACATTTTTAACTTCTTATGGAACCTATCAATTGTACGAATATTTTCACTTGAATAACTGTAGAATTTATAAAATACTATTACTGAAGATGACGAATCTCTTATATTACAGTTCTAGACAAAAACCACACAACCAAAATTAAATTTACACACTTTAAAAGGAAGAAACATACTAGGAACTTATACATAAACTCACTGAGCACTTTTCTTGTATTCGATTTTCAAAGTCACAATCTTTATCACTAATTAAATATTTACTGCATCTTTGGCAAATCTTGTGATTTTGAATACCGCGGAAATTGGAAAATTATTTCCCACCTTAGAATCTTCGGCTGTTCGTAATGCCCTGTTGATCTCTTAGCACGTAAACCCGTGTCTTCACTTCATCCACGATCATCAATGGTTCATAAAAAACGAACAATGAAAAATTTGCAATGAGGAATTCTTCTCCATTCAGCAATACTTAATATTGAATGTTAAAATACCGACAAGTTGGTCGTCAGTACAAATTAAAACATTGTAGAGACGCCCATAATGGAACTTAGTCCGTCGACATCAACGGTGAAGATATAAGTAATCGTTTTAGTATTCTACAAAGGTGCGTTAACTGTGAACAAATTACTTGTTCTGGTGAAAAAATCATGCTCTTCGAAAACTTCTGATTAACTCCGTTTCTAAACAGCCCACGGTGACGTAATATCACTGTAATGTTGTTGATCTCTTCAAACTTTGAGGTTATGTTCTTCTAGTCTTTCGTTGACTAAATTGTCCGTTGTCTCTTGCGAAGTGTTTGCATCGTCTAACCAAGTCATGACGGTATCTATACTCCTAGTGTCTTGCTTCTCTAACGATGTAACGCTGAGGTGGAAAGGACACTGTGAGAGTTTGTTGGGTCTTTGTTTGATTGTTGGCGATTTCAAGCTGTCGTTGTCTATTGCAATGGCAGCGGCAATTCTGCGTCGGACATTGGTGAAGCTCCTCAAAGCCTAAACAGAAAAAAACATAACATATTAGGATTATCCACTAACAAAACTAGCTATACCTGGTGAAAACATGTGATGAAACTTTTGTCTGCATAGCTATAAACTTTACAGATGAGAAAGTTCGACTTAAAATATTACAAGGAAGCTATATTTAGAGAGTGAGTGAGTGAAAGAGATAGAAAGAAAGAGTGTGTGTATGTGAGAAAAAGACAGAGACAGAGGCAGAGAGAATTGGAGTGTACACATCTCACAACTAAAATGTTTAATCTTATCTAATATATTTCACGCTAGGTATAACGTGGTAACGATGCCATCATATATTAACTCAGTGATTCCTAAAGTGGTTACTGAGGCGCCACGGATTATCATCTGAATTGCATGACTAAATTGAAATTATAGTAAATTGAATCATAATTTGTGACAGTAGATCTATACGATGTTGTAGTTAACAGTACAAATATCAAACTAGGGTGTTTTAGAATAAAAAGCTACTACACTATGTTATACTATTCTGTCTTTATTTTTTATATCCATTAGTTAAAGTTTTTGTTACTTAGGACTACATATTATACGGAGGCCACTTTTATACCGCGCGCTGCGCTGCTTAGGTTAGGTTAGGTTATCATAAATATGTTACTATAACTTTCCTATTACATTATGAATCGGATGTGGGGAAGCGCTAAATAGAGAAACAAGAGGGATCGAAGTACCGACGGAATATATGTGTTGATTGGGAGTGCCCGCGACTGGCGGCGATGCGTTCAACCCAATTTTCGATCTTTTCTGCTTCTCAATTCTACTTTTTTTTGGGAGGCAGAAAACAAAAGCCGATCGTCATAATGACAAGTAATTTTCACAGTAAGTCAAATAAAGTTTGTCCTGTAATAATGTTTAGTGTTCTTACGTCCCCTGCAAAATTACCTTTAAAAATAGTGGCCTCCGTATAATACGTAACTGCCGATTTTTATTATAAGCAAAATAAAACTTTTGTGATGATTCATGTCGTCCACCTCGGACAGTTCTAAATCATTTGCCTATTCGTTGTTTTTACAGTTTTATATTTGTCTAAATAATAAATCAATATTTGCCTGTACTATGTAAGTACAATATAGTACTTACAAACAATTGATGCAAATTTATCTAAAATTTTACTACCAACCAAATAATGGTCAATTTTCTGAAGGGGCGCCACTAGAAAATATTTTTACCTGAAGGAACTCGTGGAATAAAACGTTTGGGAGCCATTTATACACGGACGCATATCATTTAGCGAGGAATCTTGAGTTAGTGTACGTTAGTCCTTGATAATGGAAATGTGGTTGCCAAAACGTGTTTGATGAGATTATATATCTTTCTTGTGAGATTTGAATAGTAATGATTTTATCTATATACCACAAATATATATTGTAGTATATATACAACAACTTAGACTCAAAACCAAATTTTTTAGAATAACATAACCAAACTGATAAACTATAAAAAAAAATTGATTGTTTAAAATAATATGTATTAACTAGAATATTTATTATTTAGATCACTTCTTTATTGATTTTGGGTAGTTTGTTTTTTACATAAAAAGATTTTTCGACCAGAGGGTTGTCTTGGTATCCACACATTTTTACTCCAACTAGGCTATGTTGTAAAGAATCCCAAGACTGTCATCATACTATATTGTAATATCGCGTCACATGTTTTGTAACACATAATGTTATTGATTAACTTATTTCCCTATTGATAAGATTAGTTTTATTAGCGTCAGGAAAATTCCTAACACAAACAATATGTTAATTTACTTTTGCCGCTCAAATGAATGAGAACAGGCAACCTTATAACCGAATCGGGTCCTGAGATATACCTTAACGACCTAAACTGCGTTGCTATGACGTTAAACGTGTTGATATACATTTATTAAGAATTATCAGCCGCTATTTTTATCTGAGGTTGTCTGAAGTGGAAAATTGTGTGTGCATAAAGCCCCACCGATTACAAATATTGTATTAGGCGCTTTCACAGTGCATCCAATTATATTTTATTTATTTATATATTGCTTTGTTTATTTAAATGGATCACATTTAGCCTATTACCTTGTAACTTGTATGTGGTAAAATTACTGTAGGTTTAAAGTACCCTTGTAAAATTACAAATCAACTTTGCAGAGTAATTTTTTGAGGTAGCTATGAACACCTTAGAAGTTAAAGAGATGCGTCTATTGGTTACATTTTCATGTAAGTATAAGAAAGAATTAACATAGCCTGGTATAGAGTATGGGAGATAGTTATGGATAACGCGAGAGGATGACTCCATTTTGTTAGTTAATAAACTTTGGTACCCAAGCCTGTTTCTTAGTAAATAAATAAAACGTTACTAATGGCGAAACTCATTAACTCTTTGGTTAGTAAATCTTTAAGACTATTTTTTTTACAGTTTACGGAAGCTGGTAGACATATTTCTTTATATCAGTTGAAAGGAGCTCTACTACAGGAACCTGCCCGTACGATGCTACAATTTCCTTCTACTCAGGACCAGGAGGTCATGTGCCCGTACTAAATAGTAGCTCTAAAACTACCAGAAAAATTCTAACCCCAATAAGTTATATTTTGAAACCGAAACGTAAGTTAAGCCTTCATCTTGTAATGGAAGGTGAATTTGTGAAAACTTGTAAAAGGCACACTCTGCGATTTTGGTATATATTGTGAGGTAGATACGTTTACGAGTTACAAGTCTAGAGTAATAAAAATTAGAAAAGGAATTTTATTTTAAAAAAGTGCTTTACAAAGAATTACATCTTTATTATTAGATCCTAATTTATTTACACATAAAAAAGTAATTTCTCAAAATATAAATAAAATCGCTTGTTTTATAAACGGTAACAAGCGTTGTGTAGAAAATGGTATACAAACGGTTGAACGTTAGGTAGACAATTACTAACCTGGTTTAGCCACAAGCTCTAAACCGCAATAAAACCTCAAACTACAGCTTTGCAATATTGTTTAATCTCAGAAATTGTCAAGTTACCCAAGCGAGCATAGATACGTTTTTTCTCTAAGATTTCACAATACAGTACGCTATTAATTTATTGCAGAAATAAAACAGAATCAATATTTTTTTATTACTTACCGCCAATTACCATTTTTAATATTGTTTATCTTATCTTTTTGTCTATGGTGTGGATTTATCACAACCCTGTTGATATAATTTTTCTATTTAGGCCTATGCGTTTCCAATAATAAACCTTCATTTAATTTTTGTATTTTAATTTATGTAAAAATAAAATATAACATTTATTAAATCATATCCCGAATTATTTATATATTGTGCGTATTCCCAGCTCTACTAACATAAATTTAAATTGGAGTGCTAAATTAACGGCCTTGCCAAAATTTTTTCTGAAACAATTTTAAAATATCGAATGGGACCGAAATTGGGTATCGAATTTCGAATGGGACCAAAATGGAGTACCGAATATCGAATGGAGTATCATGAGAAACCGTTCGCCATCTTATTCCTTAGGCAGTAGGCCCTACCTCCTAATATTTTATGTTTATATTTAATTTTATAGTAAAGTATAAGGATACTTCCAGGTCAGTACGTCATAATTTTGTACATCATAATGAATCATATTTTGACGATCTTCTCCTTTTCATTGTTTTAAAGCCAAAAACAATGCATCAGATGAAAAACGAATTTAATAATCAATATAAAATGGATGAAAATATTATTTCTAATCAATGGAAGAGAGATATAACTTATTGTTCTGTTTCTCTTGTTCTATCTTTCATCTATTTCTCTCTATCTCTCTCTCTCGTTCTAGCATTTGATTATTTTGAGTATTTCATGTGTTGGAAAATATCGATCTACATATGAATTGAAATAAATAAATTAAAAGCATATTTTTTAACAGGTCGAGATGGTAATTCTACATTTATGAAAATTATTTGTTAAACAGGGAAAATACAAAACGTTTATACAATATCAAGAGCACAGTTGAACAATATATTACATTAAAAATACTCAAAACAACCCCAATACCACGAATATAATAAAAAATAACTAATAATACAACCTTAGGTAATTTGTATTTAAGTAATTCATCTTAGGTAATATTTTTATAGTGTTAAACTTGTTTAGATTTTTCTAAATGAAAAAAGCTTTTTGAAAATATGTTTCATACGCTTATTCAAAGCTTTAACATATACATTTAGAAGCATATGGTTCGAAAATACTTCGGATTTATAAACGTTTTCTGTTATCACGACCGTATCATGTTGCCAAATATAATTCAGATTAAAATCGATTATTTCTAATATTAACTACGGAAGGTAACGTTTTATAGAATGGCATTTTGCCGGGAAGCCTATAGTTTCACAACATAACCTAATAATAACTACTTGCAATAAATATCGAAACTACAACAATGGCTTTTTATCACCACAGTACCTTAAGTCGATGATGCAATCAGCTATAGCTACTATATATCGAATGCTTTGACATTATCTATGTTTACAAAATTAATCTAAGCTCTCTGACAACATTACTGTGAAATGTATTTTTAAACGAGTAGTGTTTTCAAATCCAATACACATTTAACGATATGAAAGACTTTAAACAGATGTTGTTGTGGAGTGTAGTGAAAACATTTTCGTTTGATATAGGAAACAAATCGTAAAACTTTGGCCACGTGCCTATGACTCACGTGCTGATTACGTTTTGCGAATTCATGAGTCAAATATTAGAAGTATTTTACGTTCTGCTTAAGTAGGCGTATATATTTTAGACTTTATTTTTAACGGCTATACTTTCAAAGAAAAATGAACGGGATTTTATGTTTTTTTGTTGTTTTTACTCAGTTTTGTTGCGTCGAGAGGTAGATTGTTTCTTATCTGTGTTGTAAGTAGTTTTATCCGAACTAACAATTTCTTTACTTCATATTTTTACTGTATATAGTTTTATTTGAACTGACGAAAGATTCAAAAGATTACTTGTGAAATGGGTTGCAGTAGAAAAATACAAAGACGCCCGGTTTTTTTACTGGGAAATCAATTACCTTCATATATAATTTATGTGCATAACATGATTTCAAAACAAAGGAAACCAGACATGATTTAAAACAGTTTGAAGGCGAGATATTTATGAGTTTGCAAAAATAATGAGCGAAGAACTCACGCTTACATGGTTACGGGAAGTCTTTGAATTGCAACTTTACAGCGCAACCTAAAGCAGAAAATTGGTCATCCTCGGTGTAATGATCCAGCTGTTAAAGAAGAACCTCCAGGAGCACAGAGTAGGAGCATTTGTGCATACTGTTCTTCAAAATGAAGTAGAGAATGACAGGTTTTAAGCATTTCAAGTGTCAATAGTTTATGCATCTGGAGCAACAGGGAAGACTATGTTGTATGAAAGTACCTAAATAGACTTGATCAAGGGAAATAAACATTGAATTTACTTGAGTCATATTTCATTAAAAATAAAATTCATGTTCACTTAACATTTTTGTTATAATTGAAATGATAACTCCTTTACGCGCTGAGAACAAAACATGAGATTAAATCATTGCTTTCGGGTCACGCTATTTCTGAAACGTATACCTTAAGCATATACCTTACAACATATGATTTCATGTAACAGCTGATTTTGTGTAGGCCTATTAGGTTATGTTGTAGAACAGCCGTTTTATGCGTAGATTATTATTAAATAGTTTTAAACAGTTGATAAATATATTAATTCATTTAAATTTTGATAAATCTCAAAACAGTTGATTCAATATAACGATAATAATAAGGTATGTATTTATAATCCAGTTTTATAAAGGAAAACATTTGTAGCCCTTTTTAAAGAACTGATTTGAACTGTTAAAATTATTTGTATTCAGTTAACATCTAATAATTTATTTTTGTTACCCAGATGAACGTTTTGTTACTTTATTATTAACTACAGAAAATATTAGTTTTTATTCAATACATTCCTCAAATAAAGATATTTAGATATCAAGGAGATATTTAAATAAATATTTTCATCGATTTTCGTTGAAAACTTTACGATACTATTAACTGTATTTTATTATCACTTCTGTAGGGATTCCCCGAGTATAGAATTAATTTTTTTTTGTTTTGGCTTAAGGTTTTGGCAGACGAATGTTATGTGTAATGGTTGAAAAAAAACCTAATTATCTAAACACAAGTTCTTTGTTATTTAATTATCTAATTTCAATAACCTTTTATATCAGACTATTAGAAGTAATTTTTGTCAGCATTTTGGATGCAAAATAAATTAATTGAGATGTAACATTCCGTTTATAATACATAACTCAGCCCATGTTGTCGATTAAACTTTTCACTGAAAAATAGTTTTTCTGTTGTAAAAAACTTATAATTATCCTGATGAAAACTATTTTTTTTATTATTTTAATAACAGTTAATAGTGAAACACAGTTATCAATTTTACTTAAAGATCAGTTTCAATTTGTATAAAACATGCAAAGTAATAAATCATAGCCCTGAGTTTCGTGTTAGACTACAATAAATAGACGGTATCAACCTACATGAACAATGTCAAATGGCAAATTTCTGTATTTTTAATACAATCAATTATTTATAATTATTCAAATTTTTTAAATTCTTTCTTTTAATACACACTTTCCTTATATGGATATATATATATTGTTCACAATTCTCAATAGTTAATAACCACTCAAGTTCAAATACATTTTTTTAAACTTGTAGGCCTAGTGGATGACACTTGACGTTAATAGTTTTTTCAAGTAGGCTATAACTCATTAAATAAATTTAATAAGTTAATTTAGTTTTGTATGGGAGAAAAACGTTTCAGAGTAGGGGCAAGATATGCAAATGTTATTTCGTCCTTTTTTGGCCTAAAATAATTGATTTCATAAGGAGTTGATTTTATGTTATAGGTTAGGTGGTAGAACAAATGTTTTAACTCATAGGTTATGTTGCTTTATTTATATTAATTGTAATTATTTAAAAAAATGTACCGCTTATAAAATTTCTTTTGACCTAGGTAGGAATTTAGTTTAAACAATTTTTTTATTACTTGTTAATATATATACTTAAATTTAGGACACTAAAGAGCTGCACAATACTATAATAATTAGTATTTATTTAATTTACTTTTCTTTTGTTGTCGACGTTTCGGGTATTCACAGAATCTTACAGACTATTGAAGACATAAATTGAAACTACAGAAAGAAAAAAAATACAGCTATATAACATAAGACACGTTTTTAACCTACAAAACTAGCAGAAACTTGGTAAAATATTGGTAAAAACAAGAAAACTAAGTAAAAGACTGTTTTCTGAAATGTCTTTAATCAAATTTCACAAACATACAGTAAACAATAATAGAGATACGGAACAATTAGGCCTACACTGTGTGTACATGGATGCGTTAAGGTTGATAGGAGCTTTGATTTCCAATATTTCACTAAGTGTCTGACAATGAATCTGATCGATAGGTTAAAAAGTGACAATTAGGCCAGAGCATAATTGTGTAAAAAAGTGTATTGAAAAGGACATAGGGTTCTCTAAATAAATAAAAGAATTAAATTAAATTAAATAAATTGCTATTATAGATTTGTGTAATTTATCAGAGTAATGTATTTATACCCAGTATTACTTTATAAACATAAATTCTTTTCATTATAATTATTGCTCTTATTTCATTTTTTATTTTTACATTTAGAAATATCTTTTCATTAACAAATTAATAGACAACAAATTTCTGCTTGTTTGTATAAATATTATTTATAGAAATATGTATGCTATTTATAAGTATCAATCATAAATAAAAAATTGTAAATGTTTAAACATTTTATTTTTATTTTAATATTTAAATGAAAAAAACAAAATGTATGTCTTAGTAAAAATTTAATGTTAACTAGCAAACGTGAAAACTCGACATAATATACTCATATTCACTAGAACGCCGAGGGTTATGCATATTAATCAACGTTAATGTAAGCCTTGAACAGAAATTAATTTAAACACCGCTTCGAGACGAGCCCCCTGGGTTTGCGAGGTTCAACGTCTTCCGCCTCAACTTGATTAACAGTTGCAGAATATCAGAAACAAAACAAGTTCAAGAGTGAAAGTCCAACCCGGATCTCAAGGTCTGGGCCATTGATAGGATCCGGTGTCTCAAGTGCAATCGAGGCTAGAATTTCTAAACTATCTAGAAATTGTAGCCTACTTTCTGGAAATGTCTCTGAATGTAAATTTCAATGTCTCTAAAACAATCCTTCTTGGCCTAACCTATCCTGGATTCTACTCGACGAATTGAAACAATTGTGATTGGAGTTCACGTTTTCATGGTTTATAATAGTTCCTATACAATTCACTTTTAAATATTCTGAAATGCCGGTTTAATTTTCGATTCCGGTTTAATTTTCGACATAACTATGACTGAAAATATTTGTTCGTAGATGTTTTGGCCTTGGACCTTAAGCCAGTGTTAAAGTTGCTATTTAAACAATTGAAGTGTAACCCTATTAGAGTAAGTTTTGGAAAAGTGAATTTTATTACTACAACAGGTAAACTCGAAGTTCCTGTGGGAGCTATAAATGAGGAAGAAAAACAACATATTTAAACTGAATAACATTTTTTTTCAACTGTGGTACTTCCCTACAGAGAAGAATACCTTATTAGAGGAATGCACTTAATAGAGGTTTTATTAGAATCTATTTCATGTGGTTAATAATTAAAGAATGTATTATTAGAAATTTTAATAAAAAATTGTAAAAACTGAATAAAAATTTGTATTTAACTAGTTTAATTGAAATCTATTTTTAAAAACGTGTTAGACGGGCCTAAAAAAGCTTTCATTTAAAAAATTGGAAAAAATGTACCTCAATATAATGATATGATAATATAATTAATGTTGAATTAATTGTACTAGACCTAAGATTTAGCGAAATATAAATAAACTAATTTATCAGTCGGTAGGAATTTTAATAATAGCCTATAACTTTAACGTAATAATGTATAATAAATAATATACCGCAAATGTTAAAACAGATGTCTACAACATAGCCTATTACATAAAATCAGCTGATAGATGAAACCATATATTATCACTTAATTTAAGGTAACATATGAAGAGCCTATTTTAAGGTAAAATATAGACGGATGAGATGATTTCCATTCAAAATATAGGCTAGGCCTATAGTTAGACATAACCCAAAGAAGTTTCCACTAATCTTACTGATCGTGAAATGTAGCATTTGTAAAGTTAAACAAATGCTCGTAGATGTATAAAAAATCACTTTATAAAATATTATAGTATCAATATATCACTGTTCTGTCTGCTATAGTGCGTAAACGTGGGCTAAATACGTTTTGGCTTGTTGAACTATTTTCCGATTTCAGTGTTATCACTATTATTACTTTTTTGTAACAAAATATTTCTTAGCCGGTTACATTTTTTGTGTATTATAATGTAAGTGTATAATATCTAATAATTTAAAATACCGCAGTCTGTATACTGTATTTTTTGTCTCGCAACATTGTGGTTAAGTTTTACATTAGAAGCAATGTTTGTGTTTTCTTGCTTTGTATCCTTTGTTTTTTTTGTTAGGAAAGTAGCCTATATTTGACTAGTCACGTTGGAAACCAATTGGTTAAAGTATTACCAAGCATTTATTGCGTGAATCTCAAATAAAACTAGACTATATAGTTGATTTTCTTATGTAAATTTAAACACATTCTATGGAGAGTCTAACTTGAAAAATACTGCCGCCATTTCTTGGTAACTGACAAGTATAGCCTACCAAACGAAAACAATCGAATCTAAGTCCGTTTTAGATATTAAGAGAAGGCACTTTACACGATGCTTAAACATTTCAAAATATTTTATCAGTCTCAGAGCTTTACATTGAAGTAGGTACTTGTGAAGTTATTGTTTACTTCGAGACCATGACATTGGTGGCGTGACAAACGTTTTAATAGATACGTTGGTAATTTTATTCGTTCCTATAATCATATGGAATACACTTTGCTATTTATAAAACGCTGTTGAATGAAGTTGAACGTTGTGCTTCCCAAATTTGTTTTTTTTTGTATTATAAAATAATACTAATAATTTTGAAATATTTGTGAAAAAATTATCCGAATTTTAACAAAATTATATATTATTTTATTCTGTATTTTTTTGGCCACGCTTGATGAGATTTATGTAACAGTTGCAAAACATAATATGGAACACTTAACATTTCTAACAAAACATCTAAATTTAATGTATGCATTTATCGGCAGAGAGCATTCATTATGTGCACAATTTTAAAATTGAACTCTTTATATTTTGTAAACGGTCATTATTTTCTCTTCTCTTGACATTTGGTTCACTTATGATATTTAAACAAATAAACAACACACTATTACAGAAAAAGAATTCTCGAAATACTATAACTACACTAGCGTATTTATAACGCAGTAGGCTATTAATTTACCGTATCATTTTATGTTGCCTATTATTATAGGCTAATGTAAATAGGTAATTTTATTATTAATACCATAATATTAATAATAATAATAATAATAATATCAGTATAGAAACTATATTTTTATATTACTACTTTAAATAAATTAATACTACAAATCATATTAAAAATTTCTATTTATCAATTTCTTTTGCACCTATGTTGTTTGTTTTACATTTTCCATCAAAATATTTATCACCTAAAGTAGATACTATATTTGACAACAGTAAAAATGAAAAGAATTTAAGAAGCAAAATCATAAAACTTTTATATTTTTGTGGCATGGTAATAAAAGAACAAGTATTTTAGAGGTTTAGTTTTATAGTTTTAGAACTAGAGAAAAGTTTTAACGAAGCAGCTTTTGACATTTGAGAAAACAATTTGTTTTATAATATCTAGTTTTATAATATTGTAATAAGCAAGAATTATTTGAAATTATCTATCGAAAATTGATAACAAACCGATTTGACATTCACTTATATGGACAACAAAATGCTTTACAGATTATTTGTTTACGTACCCAAAGGAACTAGAAAAATTATTTTGTCAAGATAAAACAAAATTTTAAAGGCTGTAACTTACAATTAATATATTTCTTTATTTTTAAGCAAAAACAAAGGCTAATTCTTTTCAAATATCTTTATTTAACTTCTTGTATATATAAAAGTTAATATGATAAGTTCTATGAGTGTATACTTATAAGCTATTTAAAATTAACTGGTACCACTAGCATGTCCCTAACATTTGGCTAGAAACGTACCTTCAAACACCGTTTCCCAGTGGAGATAATCTTAGTGACCGGAGTAGTACTTGGCGCCATCTCTCGGCAACTGCTGAAGCTGTACTGTCACTGACTGTTCACTGCATTATCAGTCACTACCGTAGGCCACGCCCCCTCTGAAACAACGAATCATAGTTCAAGATTCAAGTGAACTGGCTAAAATTGCATTTCCCACGACAGAGCGAAGTGTGGGTGTCCGGCACGCGACCCACGTGGGAACTGCGCTACGCCACGCGGTCCCACAATAGGGGGTGATACACAGCAACCCCTTCCCCTCTTTGATCTTTTAATTGTTTCCGTTCTTAATGGATGCATGTTTTATAGCATATCTGACAGCTGCCTTAAAACTTACATTTGTATGTTATAATTGGGAGATTGAAATTTGCAGCATTACTTAGGCCAACAAATGATTTGTGACGGCTATGCCTTTTGTTTAGTCCACTTGAGGAGAGTTGTGAGTAAAGTGCGTCGTTCTGCTTTGACGTGAGTGAAGTACAAAAATATGTTTTGCTCATTAAGTAGGCCTATATCAATTTGAAATTGAATAATTAGGTCTACTCAATGAAATACTTCAAATGGCTTGCACCACAGTAAATTATATATATATAGGTTCCATTTATGCATCTATATTTAATACTAGTGGATTAACTATAGGCCTAATAATTAAATAGTCATGTAGAACAATTATCAATATAACTTCTACTGTACTTATGCGCAGCAAGAGTTTATATATTTCCAGTATATTGTATGTGCTTTTAGGTATGTTTCCGAGCTGGAAAATAAATAATTAAAAATAATCATTATAAAATAGTAGTCTAGTAACAAAATTATTACAAAAAAACTTTCAAGAATAATAAAGTAAGTTTGTTAGATTTACCATTTTTTGGTGTCTTTTGGTAATCAGTAATTTTGAATGTTACTTCTTTTGAAAGATACAAAAAATATAATTAGAGGGTTAATGTAGGAACTTTTACCGTTCTGTTCTGGGATATATGGAAGACTCACGTGGGCGCAGAGTGGCACCCCTGAAAAAACCGAATCATTATCTAATTCTTATACATTTGTCTACCCTTTAACCCCTAGTTAAGCATTTTAAAGAAATGTAGGTCCCTACTTCTCTACGTGTGCGTGTAAGCCCATATATATATATATATATATATAGGCCTATATATATATATATATATATATTAAATATATTAAATATGGTCATATGTTTTCTTGTAATATAGTTATTAAATTGAAAATATTTCAAAAACAAGAATACTTTTAATGAATATATTTATTCTTTAAGAATAAATATATTCATTAAAAGTATTCTTGTTCTTGAAATATTTTAAATTTTTTAATTTTATATATATATATATATATATATATATATATATATATATATATGTATGTATTTTTGTGTATTAATGAAAATATAAAAGAAATACAAATACAAGAATAATTTATTAAATCATACAATTCAAAGCTTTTACTTCCACAGTTTTTATAGTTTAATGAAGCCTAAATGCATAAATTCATTGGAAATAAGTATGAATTTATTTATATTAATTAAAAAATTAAATTCATTTAATTAATTTTTAAAAAATGACTGTACTTGAAAAATTAACAACCCCGTTAGTTCCCTGCATGAGCCTTAATGCGGTGGGAAACCCTAGAGTCAATGGAAGTCAAAGCGATTGTTTGTAGAAATAGCCTGGGAGTAAATCCACCCTCCCCCCACCTTCAGGATCTTGCCAAGGCCCACAACCCTCAAGTGCCAGTTTAAAACCATTTTACCTTTACCAAACTACTTTTTTAACAATGTCAGTTTTGCCTCGATTTTATCTAAACGTCTTTGGGTTTCTTCTACAATTTCTCTTTTTTTTACCGCTAATCTCTTGATTTCTTTTGAAGCCTCTGCCTGCCTTTTTCGAGATTCTACTTCATTGGTTTTTTCTCTGCGTCTTCTTTTCAACTCTTCGTGGAAGCGGGATCTTGAATTTTTGGCATATTGCAGCATGGATTTGCTGATTTCTAGATTTTCAAGTCCATCAGCAGATAATACACTGTCAAAAATGACACCTTGAGCTATCAACGACTCCGCAGTCTGGTTTTCTATGATGCTATCAAAGCTTTTCGTTGGCAAGCAATAGGCCTACCAACATCATCAGGGATAATAAAGAATGCCATTCATACAAGTGTTAGTTCATAACACTTGTACAATATTATATATTGTCAGTCACTTGTTTGACTAAATATTGAAAGCTTTTCGTTGGCAAGCAATAGGCCTACCAACATCATCAGGGATAATAAAGAATGCCATTCATACAAGTGTTAGTTCATAACACTTGTACAATATTATATATTGTCAGTCACTTGTTTGACTAAATATTGAAAGCTTTTCGTTGGCAAGCAATAGGCCTACTAACATCATCAGGGATAATAAAGAATGCCATTCATACAAGTGTTAGTTCATAACACTTGTACAATATTATATATTGTCAGTCACTTGTTTGACTAAATATTGAAAGCTTTTCGTTGGCAAGCAATAGGCCTACCAACATCATCAGGGATAATAAAGAATGCCATTCATACAAGTGTTAGTTCATAACACTTGTACAATATTATATATTGTCAGTCACTTGTTTGACTAAATATTGAAAGCTTTTCGTTCGCAAGCAATAGGCCTACCAACATCATCAGGGATAATAAAGAATGCCATTCATACAAGTGTTAGTTCATAACACTTGTACAATATTATATATTGTCAGTCACTTGTTTGACTAAATATTGAAAGCTTTTCGTTGGCAAGCAATAGGCCTACCAACATCATCAGGGATAATAAAGAATGCCATTCATACAAGTGTTAGTTCATAACACTTGTACAATATCATATATTGTCAGTCACTTGTTTGACTAAATATTGAAAGCTTTTCGTTGGCAAGCAATAGGCCTACCAACATCATCAGGGATAATAAAGAATGCCATTCATACAAGTGTTAGTTCATAACACTTGTACAATATCATATATTGTCAGTCACTTGTTTGACTAAATATTGAAAGCTTTTCGTTGGCAAGCAATAGGCCTACCAACATCATCAGGGATAATAAAGAATGCCATTCATACAAGTGTTAGTTCATAACACTTGTACAATATTATATATTGTCAGTCACTTGTTTGACTAAATATTGAAAGCTTTTCGTTGGCAAGCAATAGGCCTACCAACATCATCAGGGATAATAAAGAATGCCATTCATACAAGTGTTAGTTCATAACACTTGTACAATATTATATATTGTCAGTCACTTGTTTGACTAAATATTGAAAGCTTTTCGTTGGCAAGCAATAGGCCTACCAACATCATCAGGGATAATAAAGAATGCCATTCATACAAGTGTTAGTTCATAACACTTGTACAATATTATATATTGTCAGTCACTTGTTTGACTAAATATTGAAAGCTTTTCGTTGGCAAGCAATAGGCCTACCAACATCATCAGGGATAATAAAGAATGCCATTCATACAAGTGTTAGTTCATAACACTTGTACAATATTATATATTGTCAGTCACTTGTTTGACTAAATATTGAAAGCTTTTCGTTGGCAAGCAATAGGCCTACCAACATCATCAGGGATAATAAAGAATGCCATTCATACAAGTGTTAGTTCATAACACTTGTACAATATCATATATTGTCAGTCACTTGTTTGACTAAAATATTGAAAGCTTTTCGTTGGCAAGCAGTAGGCCTACCAACATCATCAGGAATAATAAAGAATGCCATTTATACAAGTGTTAGTTCACAATACTTACTTGTACAATATTATATATTGTCAGTCACTTGTTTGACTAAAATATTGAAAGCTTTTCGTTGGCAAGCAGTAGGCCTACCAACATCATCAGGAATAATAAAAAATGCCATTCATACAAGTGTTAGTTCATAACACTTGTACAATATTATATATTGTCAGTCACTTGTTTGACTAAATATTGAAAGCGTTTTGATTAGGTTTTATGGTACAGAAGTCATGTTTAAATCCAGTGAGTAGCCTCTTGGCTATGAAAGAGTGTACTTTTGTTTACAAAAGAGTTGTCAACACATTATATTATTAATATAACTGATATTCACTATTTACAGTTCCTTTACATTTGACTTAAAGTATAAAGGCTGTGCAGCAGCCGTTTAGGCGTTGCACCGGTGCGGGCTGTGTGGTGCCTCTTTAAGTGGCTGGCAGAGTTATCTATCTTTAAAACACAGTTCGTTATAAGCGATGTCTGTTTTGATTCAGTTCTTTTTAATTGTTTTACTCTGTATTCTAAACCATATTAAATCCTCTGCGGTTTAGATTTGTTTCCCGTGTTGGAACTTTCACAGTACAGAGATATTTCTAACTGACAGATTACATTCAAAACTGTTCAACTGATAAGGAGAGAATTACTATCTGAAACGTATTTGAATGCCACTACTTTAATCCTGTCAACTAAAGGAGACACTGAGGTTACAATGGATTAACCCCCTAAGCAAATAAACAAAACTAATATCTCTTAAATTTGATGTCACCCAACGCCAAAGAAGTGCTGAGTTTTTAGAAAACGTTTTACAAAAATGGCATTTACGGTTTTATGCAATTAAAATGGCCAATGAAGAACGAATAATTTGAAAGTTGAACTCTGTGTTAATTATTAAATATTTTTAGTTTGAATTTAGCGTTGATTGCTAAATCTTAATGAAAATTTATAATAAAATATTAAAAACACATTTTAAAAGGAAATGTTTTAGATAGACATTAGTTCTGAATTCGACACTTTAAATTACGGTGAACCTGTTTGAGTAATAATAATTAGATTTTATATACGTTTGCCATTAATGATGGCTATGTTGCTGCCGAAACAATTTCATTAAGTTAATTGTTAATTAGTTTCATTGGTTTTCTGTAAAATTTAACTCATAAACACAAAGCAGCCTATTTAGAGAAAAATGGGAAGTGTTAAAAAGAAATATTTTAATGGCAGCATTAGTAATCTACATTTTAATTATATAAACATTTCCTAAAACTAAATATATTCATAGATCGATTAAGTACAGATTATTAGCTCTAGAAGTAAACACTATTTACGAAATTAAAGTTCTCTCTAAACAATAAACTGATGTCGTTTTTAAATAAACATGGTAAAAACCTTTATTATTTTTTTTTAAAAGAAAAATGATATTGGATTACAATTATTATTTCGCCTGTTTCAATGTCAGGTGAAAAGATATCAATCATAATAAATCCTGTTACGTGACACCTGTCAAGCGGTGGCAGGGTTTAGTTTGAAAGGATTTTTCAGTTTAAAAGGAAAAATAAATCAAATTATATTTTGAAAAGTTTTAGTATCCTAAATTCATTTTAAAAATGTATATATTTTCCGTGGGTCTTAAACATTGTCCTTCAATATATTCTCCTCACATTTCTCTATCTTTGCATTGAATAACAATAAACTTTCATATGCGTAGAATATATGGAAATTATTACCTTTTTAAAACACCATTAGAATAATGGCGATTACATTAAAGCAAAGCGTAAACTTGAAACTAAAATAGTTAATTTTGGCTCTTTCAATATTTATGGGAAACGTAATGCTATTTAAAATTTGCTCCTGAACTTATTCCAGAAAGCATCTAATTTGAGATTTTCTCGAAATTTCAAATTATTATTCCTACACGGAGGATCATTAGTAATTATCTCTAACGTTCTTACTTGGGTCATTAATTAAACAGCTATACTCAAATATAATGTTCGTCACACACACACACACACACACACACACACACACACACACACACACAGACACACACACACACACACACACACACACACACACACACACACACACACACACACACACACACACACACACACACACACAGACACACACACACACACACACACACACACACACACACACACACACACACACACACACACACACACACACACAGACACACACACACACACACACACACACACACACACACACACACACACACACACACACACACACACACACACACACACACACACACACACACACACACACACACACACACACACATTAATAGGCCTCTCTCTCTCTCTCTCTCTCTCTCTCTATATATATATATATATATATATATATATATATATATATATATATATATATTACTAGTCATTTAAGAATATTAGGGATATGTATATTATAAACTTGTGAATGACCACAGATAAGCATTACTAAGTAGAGAGGTGATGTCGAATTGGGCCCACGGTCTGTTAGGGTCGTAAAATCGTCGGTTGAGTTGGGCCCATACTTTTACAGTCATAATCTACAAAATGGAATGCTCGCATCCACATTAGCTTTAAATACATTCTCAAACAGCTAAAATAGATGTTTGGTTACGGTCAGAAGGTGGTCAAACATTTATTTTAGACGATTTTATATCAATATAAATAGTCGTGTACTAATATTTTATGTTACATGTGCACAAAACGATAAAACCACACAATTGCCAGGAAGCCATTGGCACAATCAGCATGTCACCGTCACAGGGTTAACAAGAACGGAAACGTAATGGAATGCTGGCTTGACCGGGCGTTATTGAGTAAGTTTAAATAATAAGTATTAAATGAAAGTACAGTATGTTTAATGAGTTTTATATTTCTTTATGTTTTATTGTATTTATTTGCTTCCATTGTGTTTTAGTTTTTAATTTTATTGTAGATTAAAATAAAAACGAATGCCTGATCACTTAAGAAAACTAACGTTACCCGACTGACCAGGGACCCAATACAACTTGAACTTTCGAGGTTTGACGGTAATCCGCCTACGATTGTTTTGACCGTGGGCCCACATGTCCTAAGTAGAGGTAGTAACTATTCGGAGCCAGATGATTTTATAAATTCTGTTACTACTGCTTGGTCACCTAAATACTTAGCACAGTATTATTTGTCCATCTATTCTTGTTCTTACATGCTTTATAACAAATTAATGTTGCAACAAGAAAATTATTGCCTGTATAAATAGTTCAAGTCTTTTACTTAAATTTATTTAGAAAATAAATTTGTATGTAACACTCTTATTGAAAATTTCTCAAAATGTAAGCCTTACACAAATTAATTTTGAAGTTTCATGGTGCAATGCTCATTTTGCAAATTTGCTAGTTGGTATTTTATCTCAATACACTCTTTGATATGAAAGCACTTTATTTAATAAATATTTAAACCAAATTGATTTAATAACGATTAATTGTTAAATTTATTTCTTAAACACATTTAAGTGTAATTTTTAAAACCTGTAGAAATTAAATAAGTAGGTTCAATGAGTTATTAACCATACAGAAACCTCTATCGTTGGGGCGGTGATTAATGGGTTAATCTTTCAACGAAAAAAATGCCTCCGAAAGAACTATGAAAATAAAGTAAGATCGTACAAGCAAGATTAGTACAACCCAATACAAAGTTTAATGAATAAGTAAGATAAAATAATCTCGTTTAGCATCAGGTGTCAGATCTAAGATAAGTTTTTAAAGAGCGTTGTGCTCTAAAGTTAAAGCGCTGTAAGAGGCATTTCCTTATCTCACCACTTGCGGCTTCAAAGTTTAAACGTCTTTGTATGTATAGGGCCAATAGTTACGGAAGGAGATGTTTATGTGTCGAAGACTAGTATAGATTAAAATTACTACTACTATTTGTTATTATTATTATTATTATCACTACGGCAATTTGTTATTATTATCACTACTGCAATTTGTTATTATTATTATCCCTACTGCTATTTGTTATTATTATTATTATTATTATCACTACTGCAATTTGTTATTAGTATTATCCCTACTGCTATTTGTTATTATTATTATTATTATTATCACTACTGCAATTTATTAATATTATTATCACGACTGCTGTTTGTTATTATTATTATCACTACTGCTTTTTGTTATTATTATTATCACTACTGCTCTTTGTTATTATTATTATCACTACTGCTGTTTGTTATTATTATTATCACTACTGCTATTTGTTATTATTATCATCACTACTGCTATTTGATATTATTATTATCACTACTGCTATTTGTTATTATTATTATTATCACTACTGGTTTTTGTTATTATTATTATCACTACTGCTCTTTGTTATTATTATTATCACTACTGCTGTTTGTTATTATTATTATCACTACTGCTATTTGTTATTATTATCATCACTACTGCTATTTGATATTATTATTATCACTACTGCTATTTGTTATTATTATTATTATCACTACTGCTTTTTGTTATTATTATTATCACTACTGCTATTTGTTGTTATTATTATTATCACTACTGCTATTTGTTGTTATTATTATTATTATCATCACTACTGATATTTGTTATTATTATTATCACTACTGCTATTTGTTATTATTATTATCACTACTAATATTTGTTGTTGTTATTATTATTATTATTATTATTATTATTATTATTATTATCATCACTACTGCTATTTGTTATTATTATTATCACTACTGCTGTTTGTTACTATTATTATTATTATCACTACTGCTCTTTGTTATTATTATTATCACTACTGCTGTTTGTTATTATTATTATCACTACTGCTATTTGTTATTATTATCATCACTACTGCTATTTGATATTATTATTATCACTACTGCTATTTGTTATTATTATTATTATCACTACTGCTTTTTGTTATTATTATTATCACTACTGCTATTTGTTGTTATTATTATTATCACTACTGCTTTGTTGTTATTATTAATATCACTACTGCAATTTGTTGTTATTATTATCACTACTGCTATTTGTTATTATTATTATCACTGCTGCTTTTTGTTATTATTATTATCACTACTGCTATTTGTTGTTATTATTATTATCACTACTGCTATTTGTTGTTATTATTATTATTATCATCACTACTGATATTTGTTATTATTATTATCACTACTGCTATTTGTTATTATTATTATCACTACTAATATTTGTTGTTATTATTATTATTATTATTATTATCATCACTACTGCTATTTGTTATTATTATTATCACTACTGCTGTTTGTTATTATTATTATTATCATCACTACTGCTATTTGTTGTTATTATTGTCACTACAGCTATTTGTTGTTTTTATTATTATTATTATTTTTTTTTAACGACGAGAATGCTTTATGCACAGAGTGTGGGACTCCTCTCGATACTGCACTAGGCTCTACATCTGAAAGTTTACCCACTAAACTCGTCACCCTCCAGGCAGATTTCCACCCCGGAACCGCCGAAGCATTACTTCCTTATGTACCCCGGTGGTGCCTCCTATACTTCCTTATATTACGAATCTAGCCATCCTTCTTCTTTTTTACATCGTAGAATAGATTCGATGTATTTCGATGCCATATTCCAGTTGGCTTCCGATGCAAGCATCGTCCGCACAAAGCTCTCTGGGGAGAGACCCGTGGCATGTGTCATCAATCGACTTCTCTGGTCTACGAATCTAGCGCACTCAAAGAAGGTGTGCCTCGAGTCATCCAGTTTGTCGCTACATATCCGGCAGTTCAGGGACAGAACTTTTCCCATCTTAAACAGGTATGCCCTAAAGTACCCGTGGCCTGTCAGGAACTGTGTGATATAGAAGTTCACTTCCCCGTGCCTGCGTTCTGTCCATTCCTTTAAGCTTCTTATCAGAAGGAACGTCCACCTACCTGACCGTTCATGATTCCATCGTTGCTGCCACTGGTTCATGGTTTGTGCTCTGGCTCGCTTGACCGCCTCTATTTTGCCTATCTCTTTACTGTTATTATATACAAATTTCCTCTCTTGAGCCAATAGGTCGATTGGCACAACACCTGCCACAACCAGCACAGCTGCCGACGAAACAGTACGGTAGGCGCTCGCTATTCTTAGCGCTCCCATTCGTTGAATCGTATCGAGTCTGGTACGGTACTTCTGTACCTTCAAAGTGTCGGCCCAGATTTCAGCACCGTAGAGCATGATGGATTGCACCGTCGACCATAGGAGTCGTCTCCTGCTTGCCCTTGGGCCACCGACGTTAGCCATCAATCTTGCGAGTGACGAGGTCACAGCCGCAGCCTTATCACAGGTCATGCGAAGATATTCCCCGTACGTCAGCTTGTTGTCCAGCTTGACTCCTAAGAACTTCACCGCTCTCTTAGTGAAGAGCGTCTCCTGTCTCACAACCATTGGTACCACCATCGGCATCCTCCTTCCAGATAATAAAACTATCTCAGTCTTGGAAACGGCCAGCTGTAGACCGTGTTCTGTCATCCATAGGTTAATCCTACGCATGACCTGATTCAGCCGTACCTGCGCCAACTCAGTGCTGCGAGCTGTAATGACAGCAGCAACATCATCGGCGTAGCCCACCAGATATGCATCTTCTGGCATTTCTAATCTCAGAAGACCATCATATGCCACATTCCACAGGTCTGGTCCCAGTACCGATCCTTGGGCTGCTCCAGCTGTGATTTTCTTTGTCCACTGTCTTCCGTCAGCAGTCCAGATCAGCCGCCGATCCTTCAGGTAGTCTCTGATCACGGCCAACAGATACCTTGGAACAAAGAATTTCCGTTCCAGCGCCTCCATTATGGTCGACCATCGCACAGAGTTAAATGCGTTCTTCACATCTAACGTTACCAGCATAACTATCGGTCTGGCACCATGACACACAAGATCTCCCAATTTCCTGGCCTCTATCACCTGTTGGATCGCCGTTACTGTGGAATGCCCTTCCCTAAATCCATGCTGGTTCTTGGTAAGGCCTCCTGCCGCATGTATTGCCTTTTGTAGCCTCGGTCTTATTAATTTTTCCATTACCTTTCCCAATGTGTCCAGCATGCACAACGGTCTGTAAGATGATGGATAGTCAGAGGAGCCCTTCCCTTTATTTATGAGCACAAGCCGCGCTACCTTCCACTGTGATGCGAATATGCCTGACTTCAGACAGGCATTGTACATGTCCAGTAGAGGGCTTGGTTGTGCTCGAACCATCACCTTCAATACCTCTGGTGGGATTCCGTCTGGTCCTGGGGCTTTCCCATTTTTTAATGACATCACGGACGTGATCAGTTCTGACTCAGTGAACAAAGGAATATCACCGCTCCCACGTGGTTCTTCAGGAGAGATCAGACGCTGGTGATCGGGAAATAGTGCTTCCACAATTCGTCTCGTTGCGCTGGCGCTCAATGCCTGGTCAGAGGATCCGCCGCTCAGCTTTCGTGTAACTATTTTATAGCCCATACCCCAGGGGTCTTCATTAATCTCTTCGCAAAGGGATCTCCAGCAACAATCCTTGCTCTGCCGGATTGCCAAAACAAGAGCCTTTTTTGCCTCCTTGTGCTCTAAGGCTAGAGCCGCTGCCTTAACCCCGCCACGAGATCTCTGTGCCTTCCGTCTAAGTTGAAGACATCTTCTTCTGAGATCGGCTATATCGTCGGTCCACCAATAGGCTTGCTGTTTTGCTTTGCGGATGCTCTTACGAGGCATTGACATTTGGCAGGCTTGTCGTATGACGTAGGTCACCTGTTTAACGGCACTTTCTATATCCCCTACATTGGATGAATCTGGATAGGAGGCCGGATTACATTGCCACATGAAACAAAGTGCTTCTATCAACATTGCTCCATCCATCTTTCCTACACTCCACCTTGGCTGGCATCGGATCCCGGAACGAGATGTTATATACTCCTCTTCAATATCAAAAGATATATAATCATGATCACTCCCCGAGTAGTCCGGGAGCACTCGCCAGTTCCTACATCTCCGCCCAAGGTTTTCCGATACCAGCGTCACATCTGGAATGGAGTATCCGTAACCGGGCCGATGATATGTCGGGGTACTACCAGTGTTTTGGATATGAAGTCCCAGTCTGGCTGCCATTTCCAACAGAAGATTTCCTCTTCTCTTTGTGCGCGGCATTCCCCATTCTACCGCTCTGGCGTTGAAATCTCCGGCCATTATGATTTTTCCACCCACCTCTCTCACTGAATCCTCCATATTATTCAATTTTTCCTGGTAAATGTTGATACTATCGTTTGGAGAGAAGTAGCAGCTGACGAATGTCAAGTCTCCACTTGTAATCCAAACATAGCCACTTCCAGAGTCAGTCTTACTTATCGGAAACTTCCGCAGGTCCGTAATCCAAATTACTGCCATTCCAGATTCATCCTTTTGCCATGCTGATTTCCCTTTATGACGGTACGGCTCGCTGATGATCGCTACGTCGATTCCTGTTTCCAGTACCAACTGATCGATCAATCCATCAGCAGCCCGACATCTGTTGAGGTTACCTTGCAGCACCTTCATGCAGGTTTGCCCTTGCCTTTTTTCAAAGCGAGAGCCTCTCGAAAAACTTTACAGGATCCCGATCCTGATACATGGTTTAGCGGGATATCCTTGTAGCCTTTTTCAGTACAAAGGATACAACGTGCTTCTGTCTTACATTGTGCCGCCTTGTGGTCTCTGTGTCCACACTTCCAGCACGTGTCGCTTCTATCAGGACCCTTGCAGTCGCTTCTTACGTGACCATATTGGAGACATCTGTAGCAGCGACGAACCTCGACTCTTCGTCTGATTCTAGCAGACACCCATCCTACTTTAACTTTGCCTTTCTCTAGGATTTTGATGCCCTATGCCTCTTCTAGCTCTACAATTGCCAGGCATTGTTCTCTACGGTTAGGGCCAAGAATGGAGACCTTTATCTCCCCTTCAACCTCTTCCCGGTCAAGGGCCTCTTTAACCTCCTCTTCAGAAGTGTAAGAATCAAGGTCCAGAATCTCCAGCCTCATCTTCGGGATCAGGCTACGGACCTCTCCGCTCTCTCCGATCGCCGTTTCGATGGCGGTTTGGAGCGCTGTCTGGTCTCTGCAACTATTGAGTTCCAGCAAAACTCCACCCTCCCTCGTTTTCCTGATGCCGCGAATCACCGCACCACTGTCTTCTGGCCGCACATCTTTCCTTATCGCACCTAGGATTTCCGCATAGCTCTTTCCAGCGGAAGCCTTAATAACTAAGGCGTTCCTTCTTGGTCTTCCCTCTTTCTTCTCCTTATTGGACAATCGGCTGTCTTGCTGCCGTATGATAGGCGTCAACCCGCGCTGCTGCGTTTCTGGTACTTTCTTTGCCTTTCCCTTCTTCTTACTGGCCACTATATTCCATTTCTCGGTTTTTGCCGATTCCTGGATGTTAGTATCCATCGCCTCCTGGCTGTTTGTTGACTCCCTTGGGCGCTTTCGTGGAGGTAGGTTTCGTCTACCAGGGCTACTTCCTACAGACACAGATGCCCTCTCTGCTAGAGTCCAGATTGCATTCTGTCGTGAAATTCTACAGGCTCGAAGCACCTCCAGACCATCCTCTAGTTTGACGAGTCCATTCTTGATTTCCATGTTCACATTTTTCTGTTTTGCAACAGATTCCCTCATAGTACATAGGATAGCGCTAATAGCTCTGATTTGCTCCTCCTCGCTCTTATCTGCCTCGCTGATCTGTAATTTCAGCCTTTCGACCTCAGAGGATTCGGCCTCTGAAATAAAGCTCTGCAAATCTGTTCTGACTTCGGCGTCCACAGCACGTTCAGGAACATCATCAAATGGATCCGCTACCTTACTACTCTCCAAGGCTCTTGTTAGAGGCGGAGTCATTATTGTGCTCGTGCTTTTCTTAAACGGGTCTTTTTCTTTTTCTGCACTTGTAGCTTGCGTCAGGGCCAAGTGTTCCACCCTTTTCGAAGAATTGCAGTCATGGGCTAACGACCCAGGTGTGGCCTGTTCAGTCACCTCCACCTGTGCCGGTACTGGGGATCCGACTCCCTGCACCGTAAACGATATCTCCTTCTCACTACTCATATTTGGTTTATTTTCCGGGTTCCCTCCCCTATCTTGTTTTGGTTCACCCTGGCTATTTTATTTCACCAGTACCCGAAGTGCAAGCACAACGAGCGTTCCCCTATCCACCACCTGGGGAGGCGCCCGATAGCAGACAAGCAACTGCCACGGGTGTTGTTTTTATTATTATTATTATTATTATTATCATCATTACTGGTATTTGTTATTATTATTAAAATGATTAGTAAACGTATTAATAATGTTAATGTTGAACTCTTTGGACCTGATCATTATGATTAATCTGTCTAACTACATAACATAGTATTAAAATTAAATTGTCTATAATGTTAATTGAGTACAAATATACATTCAGTAAATACCTAGTGCGAAGTATGAACTGTCACCTACTGAGAGATAAAATTACTGATGCCCAGTTTAGTCTAGAGGTGCTGAGTAGCAACACGTCCTGTAGACCTGCACAACCTACACTCAACATTGAATCAATTACAATCTACAAGATCTTTATCTTGAAGAATCTTTGCTCATCATGAAGATCAAACAACCTCCTCCAATGCTGGATTTCCTTGCGTCTTGCAACGACTCATCATAGGACCAAAGACATCCTTAATTTTGCCATCACATTGCAAGTAAAGTAATTCTAACTGTAATTTATCTAGTGCTTTGTCAGCTTTAAAGGTAAATGATGAGGAAAGTAAAGAGGTTTCTAAAGACGCAAAGTTTTGCTTCTCAGATTCATTTTACATAGTATATCACAGTATTGGTTTTGGAGGATATTCATTGTTGAAAAATATACTTAGTTTCTGGGAGAAATGTGATTCCTAAATAATTTCCGTTACGACAGCAATGATTTTACTTTACTGTAGGCAACATTGATAGTATTATCTTGGGGTATTCAAGGGGCTTAAATGTTTTGTCATATGGACAAGGATTGCTATCCAGGATATCAAATCCGAGTCACTTAAAGAATCACACGTCTTTCCTTTCTTTTCAAGTAATTACTGGATTTCCGGTTGAAGAGCAAAAAGTATTGCCTGTGCTTATCTGTGGCTCAGTAGCTTCTACGTGCTAAATTGCGTCATCGTATTAATTGTTGAGCTAATCTCTTGTTGTGAAGACTCTACTGAGAATGACATTTATAAATTTTGTAACAGTGTGCACGATACGATTTGCCCAAAGTACTTCAGGGTGTATAATGCAATGAAGTTTACACACTGTGACCCCGAAAATGCTACATTTTTCTTCACTAACCCCGACATTCCCAAATGAATTCTCGACACACACCATCTACAGTTACACTGTAGAGTTTATTCCACTCCAGCCCGACTCTATCAGTACATTTACTATCTTCTTAGTTATGTCAGTATTTTTGTGGTGGCATGAATGCATCTCTTCTCTATTAACTCTTCAGTTACACTAAAATCAATATTCATACCTTTAACAAATATAAAAGGTTGAGTAGTATCACGTAGGCCTATATCTGTGCTCTCATTACGTGGGATGGAAAAATAAACTCCTGAACTTTTTTAATTAACTGTCGTCGAACACTTTCGTCCACTCCAAGAGTCTGTCTCAAGAGAGATATTAATTAAAATTGGTTTTATCAGTTCCCGACGTTTCTGCAACCACTACGAGACATTTCTTAACAAATTCGCCCCCGCAAAAGCTTTTCCTTGCTCCGCAATCAATTTTAAGATCTGATAAGTTACTTTAATGACAATTTTTGTTTCACACTTCTACCAGCGATTGCTGTGTTTTTGTGAAATTAGCCGATAATTCTTTAGCCTTACTATCTCCTTCACGGGCAGCAGGCCCATTAAAACCAAAAGAATGTTTCACTTGATGTATTTTAATATAGTACTGTTTCATCACTTCACTGCATATAAAACATCTCACTTTACTTTTATGTTGTTTTACGAAGTAATTTCCCAACCAAGAGCCATTTACCGTTTACATTTTGCGCCGTTTTGAAAACATTTTATACATTTAAAAACAAACACGTAGTGCGCATTAACAAGTTTGAAACATAAGTAAACGACAATGAACTGAGAAACAATGTGGAAAACCAAAAATAAAGACTCAAGGTAATATAATGGCAAAAAGAAGAGAATGACCTAGTGCTATTTCTGAACTTGGGTAGAGGGAAAAAGTTTTGCAACAATGCTTTCCTTACTGTTTACCCTCTCCAACACACACTTCTCCGATCTGAGTTACTTAAATAATAAATTATGAATGTCATTGTTAAAGTTGTAAATAAATAACAAGAAAAATAGTCAGTGGTTAATCTGATGTAAATCGGTAAGAACTAAATTATTAGATATTCAACTACAACTTGACTACATATGAGTTAAATTATTTTAAGCCTTTTTTAATGTAAAAATTGAAACACTTCAATGAGCTCCTTTCGATCTGCAATACACTTTAAACTCTGGAACCGGATTTGGCCGCGGGCCTTTGTTCTTAGATTTGTATTTTGTCGATCTCATACTCTGATCTAAAGTAAGAGTGAAAAGTATTAAATTATAAATTTTATTAATTTCCCTCCACTAATGTTGTTTGTTTTCATAACGTTAAAATATAATACGCCTATTGTTCAAGTAGGAATGTAATAATTTTCTAGATTCGTTTAAATTTGTATTAAAAGAATGTTGACTTTTCTGTTCGAAATTGGTTTTAACAAATCAGAAATAACATGAAATGTTCCTAGTCTAAAGCTCTTAAATATCCTCCTGAGATCGTAGTTGTGTTCTTATAGCAATTTCTGGAAAGGATTAATTTGTTAAGTAAACGTATATTGCAACAAAAATTTTAAACTTTTTTTTTTTTATAGAAGTTGGTTTAGAGAAATGGAATGTAATAAGGAGTCTGTACATTGATTTACTTATTGTAAAACATAACTAGATGGCTTAGAATGAACATAATGTGCTATTAAGCCTATGTATAAGTGCGGACCACTTAACCGTGTACTTGTCCTTGAGAGATCGCAATAGGTTAGACGGGAGGTAGAGGGTCAGTATAAATACTTTTCTACAAACATGATAAGGACTGTTAAAACACTGACTTACATGAGGCGGTAAATATTAGATAAATTTGAGGATAAATTAGCTTCGGTCGCCTAAGATAAATAAATTACTATTGTCGCCTACGAAAAATTGGAAAGTACTGTATGTATAGAAAGGCTTAATGTAGGGACATGGAACCCTTTAGACGTGGGTGTAGTTGGGATCGTGACATTAGGTACAAGGTCGAGTACCTGAAGAATTACAACCCCTGTAAGAAGAAGAATAAGGAACTGTTGGTAGAAATTAGTAAGAGCAAGGAAAGGTCACAATGTCTCATAGTACTTAAAACACGGTAAAATTATGACACCACGAGGGCAGGTACACTTACTTAAAGTATACCTGTCTCAAGCAGAAGGAATATGTGTCTCCTACTTGACAGGATTTCGGCATCAAAGAGAAAACTTTTCAAGAAACGTTTATAAAACGGCAGCCTGATCACCTCACAGATAATCTACCTACTATTTAATTTGATTAAAAAGAATAATACTCTTTCTTTCAAAAGTGCATATTTAAAACAGTAAATATTAAAAATCACCAAGAACATAAAAGTAACGTAAAATTCCTGATGTGAAAAAGTTGAAATTGAAATCAGTTACAAATTTGATCACTTTTGTAATTTGACAAGAAAACTATAAAATGAAAAATGTAACATTTTTATAGTAATTTCCTAATAAATTCTAGAAAGGTTATTAGGCTTTGTTTTTTATTACTATCGTTTGAGTCGGACAGATGCATTTTGCTTAGTGAAGCAGAATATAAGGACCAACTGAACTGCGCGTCTGAAGGTCAGAAAGTAAATGGTAAAAAATGAATCATCAGGAATTAAATAAAAATTATGATAAATATTGGTAAAGAAATAAATGAGATGGGTATTTATATATAAGAACTAATAATAGCAAATAAGAATTGAATGACGTTAAAGGAGAACGCTTTCATTTAGGGTATGAAAAAATATATTTATTTGATTCTATCTCCACTTGTGCGTCTAGTTTTTAACTGTAAACACTTCTACAAATATGTTAGTATGTTAGCGTGCCTATAGAAGTATATACGTTTCAGGACAGCCGTTTACTTTTGAGAACTTTACCATTGTGAACTAGGACCGTTCTAACACTTAACATACTACCAAATGTGCAGGTGATTTTAGTGAAAAAAGTTATTTCATCACTCAGGTAAATTAATGTATAAAAATATATTAAAGGTTTACCATAAAGTGACAAGAAATGTGTTATTTACAAAAATCAGAAAATTTAGTTTTTAATATACTATCATAGTATAATCTTCCACATCGGAATTCATGAAAAACCTACACAAGGAAGCGAATCGGTAGAGTGTGACGTCATCATTCGGAATTCTAACCAGAAAACGTAACATTTTACAACTAATATTACGTTAAAATCACTTTTCTGTACACACACACACACACACACACACATATATATATATATATATATATATATATATATATATACATATAGAATATTTGAATAATTTTTGTGGTAGTCCATGAATTCAGACGGCAGATTTTTTATGACTTGTAGTTTATGACACTTTCTGTATTAAGTTCAAGGAGCTGCAGTCTATCATGCATTTATGAAATTAGCTGTAAAAAAAATAAACGGACGTCAATTTCAAAATGTTATTGATACGATCTTATGCTGAGTTAAAAAGCAATGAAGAATCATAAACATATTGCTCACAGATTAGAATAACATCTGTGTAGATCGGGGAACAATTGCTGTGAGAAGAAGAGGATTTTGAGGTTAGACTCACTTCACCGCTTACACAAAATGCAAATTGTTCACGCGGTGGACTACAACGATTTTGCTTCGTGACGGCGTTTTTGTGAAAACGTTTTTGGAAATGACTGAAGAAAACGAGGAGATGGTTCACAACTCCTAAATGGGTGATGAGGCACTTTTACACCTCTCCAGATATTTGGCCAAACAAAACATTAGATATTGGGGTGATTACAACCCTCAGCAACTTCAACACAAACCTTGGGATTCAACGATGGTAACGACTTGGTACGCATTGTCATCGTCTGGAATTATAGATCCTTTTTTTTTAGAAGAAACCAATTTGTTTGGAAATTTTTAGGTTGTTTTGCACTCACTAATCAACATGCATTGATTGATAAAACCTTATTCCAATAGGAAAGAGAAACAAGTCACACCTCCCACCTGAGCATGAATCTTCCAAACGATGTTATTCCAAACCGAGTGATTTTCTGGAAGCGATTTCTTAGCCTACCTCATCAACCGACCTCACCATGTGTGATTTTTGCTTGTGGGGGTATCAAAGGAGTAAAGTGTACGAAGAAAGGTATCGTACTGTTGGTATACTCAAGTAAGGAATCCGCCTGGAAATATAGAGAAATCCTCGGTAAGGACTGTGATGTGATAAACAGCTTCACAAATAGCTTTCGATAATGCCTTAATCGGAGAGAAGGCGATTTTGCTGATAAACTATGAGCAATATGTTTATGTTTATTAAAATGTATTTAACGTAGAATAAGATTGTGTCAATACAATTTTGAATTTTATCTGTTTATTTTTTACAAGTTATTTCAAAAATGAAAGATTGACTTCCGCAAAGATTAACTTGTATTAGCCAGTTAAATGATAATATTTCTTACTATATTCATTAAATCAACCTACACTAATAGAACGCCAGGTTATTTAATATAGTTCTCAGATATTAACCATCGACGTATTATTGTATTGAGATGTAAATTTATTTTGAATCTCATTTTACACAGACCCTATTAGGGTCTATTTTTAACATTTTAAATATATATATATATATATATATATATATATATATGTATGTATATATATGTATATATATATTTATTTCTATATAATATATATATATATATATATATGTATATATATTTATTTATATATAATATATATATTTATTTATTTATATATATATATAAATAAATATATATATATATATATATATATATATATATATATATATTAAATATGGTGATATGTTTTCTTGTAATATAGTTAATAAATTAAAAATATTTCATAAACAAGAATACTTTTAATGAATATATTTATTCAAAGCTTTTCGCCGATAAAATAGTATCAGCATCTTCAGGAAAATAATTATCTAATAAAATCCTGAAGATTTTATTAGATAATTATTTTCCTGAAGATGCTGATACTATTTTATCAACGAAAAGCTTTGAATAAATATATTCATTAAAAGTATTCTTGTTTATGAAATATTTTTAATTTATTAAATAAATATATATATATATATATATATTCTTGTGTATTAATAAAGAACATATGTCAAAATACAAATACAAGAATTATAATTGAAATATATATATATGTATAATAAGTTGGTTACGTGATGGCTCTTCTCTTTTAATTTTCCTTACAAAATGTTCAGACAAATGTAAAAACAATTGCCACTTAAAGTAATCAGTAATTTAACCCTGTTATTTAAGTTACACTGTTGTAGGCAGTCCCCTTCGTTAAACAAATATAAAGTCTTTTTTTAAAAAATTTGGAAACGTTTATTAGAAACAAAACAAAGGAAAAAATCTTCAAATGTACAATACTGACTGGTACAAATTAGTTTCACAGTTCGCAGGTTTGTTACCTCGTGTGTAACTTGTTAGAAAAACATAAAATAGGTTGTAGTAGTAAGTTTATTTACGATTTATAACGTACAACATATATCATTCTAGGTAGTTTGAAATTTTGAGCCCCAAAATAGCTCCAGAATAGGTACTAGCTGCTTGACGTCTGTACAAAATATTACCTTTAAATATAGATCGTATACATGTGAAATATTTACGGGATTAATATTAATCTGGCGAATAAATTAGGGGTTTGCTTATACGCTATTTTATGGGACGACAGATATTGTATGTATGGCTCTAATAAAACCTGTCAAACAGATAACAAAAGCGACATTATGCGTCAAATATCTGTTCCTGGAAGTTAAACAACATGTTTTTAGAATTGTAACGAGGGAACATTTACTGGATCGTTAAAGAGAAACGAGCAATCTGGCGCAGTAATCAGAAAGGGTAATAACGGTAGGCTATGATGAATTAGTATTCAGCAGAGAAGCATAACTACTTTGCTAATTGCATGTAGTGTTTGCCGATTGCATGTAATGTTAACTGATTGCATGAGGTGTTAGCTGATTTCATGTAGTGATAGCTGATTGCATGTAGTGTTGGCTGATTGGTTGTAATGTTTCCTGATTGCAAGTAGTGCTAGCTGATAGTTTTTAATGTTAGCTGAAGTTTTATTGAAACAATTTCATATTATCAATTCAGTTTTAACACTTAACAAGGACAACGATAATCAATAATAACTGTAGATTAATACACCTGCCTCCAACTAACACAATATGAGTTTTCTTTTCGACCTTAATAGCGTTCTTTGGCCATAGAACATGTTTAAATTTGAGATTTATGGGCTACACGTAAATGCTAAAGCATTTTAAAATTAGATAATTCAATATTGTTCATTATAAAGTTCAAGCTGTTTGAATTTTAAAATAGTAGAAAATAAGACGAAATTCTTCAAATAAAAACTTTGAAAACAAAAACACTCTAGCTTTATAAAAAATTATAAACTTCATTGTACCCCAGAGTAAGAAATATTAAAACTTTTGTCTCATCTCCCCTTTCTAACTGGAATCCCAGAAGACATTCACAATATTTTGCATCCACATCTTCTGTAAACATTAACAGTTGGGAACTAAACATTCAGATTAACAACTGATGGAGAACTTACATAGGAAATTGCACTGACGTCAATGTATATGAGAATGGATGTTTTACTAAAATTTACGAGTAGAATTTCTGTACATAAAAACTGAAAGCATTCCTTTAAACATAACATGTCTTGAAAACCCGTTATTGTTGTTTTGTTGTGGTTCTTGCAAAAAGAAACGAGTTGCATTTAAACGTTTCTGGAAATACTGATGTGGGCGTTAATGTTCCAACATAAGCAATGGTTTAACTACATACGAATGTAGGCTATTCTCAAGACTCATGTAATTATTTTTCCTGTTACTCAAAACAAAAATGTTTATGTTTTATTTTATTTTATTTCAGAAACACACACACCAAACCACCCAACTCACACACACACACACACACACACACACACACACACACACACACACACACACACACACACACACACACAAACACACCACATACACACACACACACACACACACACAAACACACCACAAACACACCACACACACACACAAACTCACCACACACACCACACACACACACACACACACACACACACACACACACACACACACACACACACACACACACACACACACACACACACACACACACACACACACACCACACACACACACACACCACACACACACACACACACACACACACACACACACACACCCACACCACACACACATCACACACACACATACACAAACACACCACACACACACACACACACACACACACACACACACACACACACACACACACACACACACACACATTGTATGTCTTTTTAAATTTATAAAATGTAATACCTGTAATGTAATATTCATATTGTGTTCTAATACCTTAAAACTGTAAATAATAATACAGGAATATGTTATAATGAATTTCAGTTACTTTACATCAATTCAAGTTTAATAGTAAAATATATTTTAAAATTTTTAGCATATATTCGGATGTGAAAGTGTAGTCTAGACTGTATATTTAAGCAGACTTTAGCAACCAACAGTTATATTTCGAAGAACAGTAAATCTAAATCTGTTACGTAGTTATGTAATCAAGCGCGTGACTGAAATACTGTATACTGTAGGCAACACGTTCGCCTGACGTCACGACCGACCTAATGTGCGGTAGACTATGTTATCGACCAGGGCTTTTGGAATGCGGCCAGATTGCAACCACTTTACTCATTGCTGGCAGACGTAATTTGAACGTTAAAAACTTATTTCTTTTATTACCTGTACTAAGGATAAAACGTTTTAATTAGGTTTGTTTATTAGATTAATACTTATTCACTTGCAAGAAGAAAATAAGCACTAATTTTAACAACATACTTTCAATCAAAAGACGATCACTAAATCAATATTATCTGTGGTCACAGATGAGAATAACAGGAAAATCAGCAATAATTTTAATAACATGCATTCAAACAAAAGACGACCAGCAAGTCAATAATATCTGTGGTCACAGATAAGAATAACAGTCAGGCGGTTTGTTTTGTTTTCTTGGCTGTTATTTTTATAGAAATGGTAAATCAAGCATTATTTATAAAAATTTAAATGGCACCAATTTTTCTTTTCATTTCGAAATTATTTATATAAATACACGCTGAAAATAGTTCTTTTCACTTAATATATTTTTCATATTTTTAGTATATTTTTTCACTGAATAAAGAGTTTAATTGATTTTATAAATAACAATTGAGTTGCTATTTTATTGTAATATTGAAACAATTGTTGCTGTTTTAGTACAAAGATATTTCTTAGTTGCTGAAATAATGCAATCGATTATAGTACTAAACTATAACAGTATAATCTATAATGATATATTATAATTGTTTATAACCCCAACATTCTTCACCTAATAATAACAGTCAACAAAAATCCAAACAAAATATAATTGGAAAAATACATTAATAGATATTACTGAATGGTTATATAACAATTATTTGAAAATCCTGTGTTAGTAGATACTATTCGTTTATAAGTTACATTCAAAAAGGTATCTTTTACTATTTAAAGACATTTGTGGTTGTAAAAGAGTAAATTCATGTTGATTTTGGCGTTTTGTCGAAACTTACATTGATATTATAAAATATTTTTTTGCAGTAAAATATATTTGTTAAGAAAAATATGTTGTGTATGAACAAATTCAAGAAGCCTAAGTGCCCCTCCCTCTCCACTTGGGCTCCATAATAGTACTTTTGCTTGTTATTTTCTTTTTTAATTACGTAAATGACTGTATAAAATGACCGAAAAAAACAATAATGTCCTAGAAGCATGCACCGGTTTTTGCCAATCATCCTCACACGATGCCTTCCTCAGCAAGCATGTCTTCACCGTACTTGACATTTTTACCTCTAAATGGAAAACACTACCTGTTGAAGCGTTAATGGTAAAAGCCTGAACATATAATTATTATTTTTTAAATACAAAAACTAATTATTCTACTTTAAAAAAAATAAGTTGTCATTTAGTAACTTTTAAAATGCAAATATGTACAGTATAAACATTTTTTAAAACTTTTTTCAAATGTTTCAGTGCTATCAGTAAACACTTTGGACCCGTTGGTAAAGAGTGTTTGGCGGTGTCTAAATACTATCTAATTAATAAATAATGACTAACTTCGTTGATTAACAACTCTAGACAAAGTAATAAATTGAAAGTACTTTATCGTTGTTTTGAAATTATTCCGAGACGTTTCGAACCAAACACGTAGTCCTTTTCAATAACTAAAATATTTTATTGTTAACGTTCCTCGAAGGGTGCACGATTGTGAGCCAGTCACAACATCGGTTTGATGAGGGTTGCCAGGTAGTTTCCCGATTTGTGGACTGAGTGACAGTCAGCTCTCTCTCTCCCTCATTCTCTGTGAAAGTGGGGAGTGAGATAAACCGACGAAGGAGTCTTTCCACTACATCGCATATACCTAGAGTTTAAGAGGTTCTTGGAAAACCAACTCACGCTTCCAACTCGTTCACCGGGTCGGCCTTTGATACTTTGCCTCATCTACTACTGAATGTCACAGCGGCTCGACCAGTAGTGAAACCTCTTAATCCATGTCGAAAAAGTGTAGACTTAATTCAATTATTATTTATAAAACTATGCCAGAAAGCAATCTTGACACGACCCAGGTCGATTAAAAGACTCACAAATAGGATAAAAAATCAAATCCATTGTTTTTAACCTAACCTTACTTAACTCGCAACGCCCTCCCCACATCCACTTCAACTCCTACAAGAGGGCTGCGGCTGGTGCACGGCCCGGCCCCTGCTTCTTGACAGGGGGTCATGCAGTCCGCTTCCCTTCTTCAAATCTAGATTTTATATAATTTACTATTCTAAAAGAAACATAATACATAATTTTTGAAATCACTAACCTTACAACAATTTGCATTGCTGTTAAAATATAATAATTATTATTATGTCAATGTTCCGTAGGGGTGGCAGAAGAAAGAAGAGATTGTCCAAGTCTTCATGCAGGTGGAATGAGTAAGAACGTAACTCAGATATCAGGGAAGAAAAGGAGACACCAAGACCGGCGATGACAAGCCTCCCTTTGTAAAACAAACACAGTTCAAGGATGTCATCTTCTATATCTAAATTAGATGCATCAAAAGAGGTGGGAGTTTAAACGTCAACCTTTAAACCCCACACACGAAGGAGTACCGAATGACGTTTCCTGGGTTAATTTGTGAATTCTCCAACTCTAAGAAATAATTTTAAAAAAATATTATTTATTATTATCATGCTAACGCAGGCCAAGGGTGCGCCTTATAGGCCTAGATGTATGAAAAGAGTTAGAAAAGAAAAGGGAGGTTTAGTGGGTAGTACACTCAGAAAATCGACCCGAAAACCCACACACGGAGGACTCTTGCATGATTGATCCATTGTCCATTTGTGAATTCTTCATTTCCAACTGTAAGGGTAAAAATAATTATTAGTATAGTAATAATAACAATAATTATTATTATTACTTATTACACTTTTGCTATTACTTGCGACCAGACTTGAAGTCGTACTGAAGATCTGTGTAATAAGTAATTTACAACCAGCTCGTCATAAACAGCAACAAGATTTCGATATTTAATAATAATAATTATTATTATTATTTACTATTATTATGCTAACGCAGACCAAGGGCGACGCCTTATAGGCTTACATGTATGCAAGGAGCTTAAAAAGAGGTGGGAGTTTAGTGGGTAGTACGGGCAGAACATCGACCCGAAAACCCACACATGGGGGAGTCTCGTATGATTCTTCGTTTTCATTTGTGAACTCTTCATTTCTAACTCTAAGGGCGAAAACAATTATTATTATAATTAATTATATTATTATTATTATTTATATCATATATATTATTTACATTATAATTTTTATATCGATTATTATAATGTCACCAAATACGTAAATCCAAAAACATAAAGTACAGGGAAGTAATTATATATAATAGCAACTTGAGTTGATGCCAAGTACTTAACTGTATGTTTTTACATTGAATTATTCTGTGATAATAAGTTTTGATATTCATGTGATATAATTCCAGCCTTTGTGATTCCAGTAATTGTTTTAAAACAGTAAATTATGTATAATCCTGTTTTGTTGAAAATTAAATCTTATCCAAACTCTGAAGTGTCCCAGAGGATTAAATGACCCTTGCATATCCACGCACTGACCTATCTACCTACAGCCGATGGCTTATCACGAGTCATGTTACATGGCCTTGAACTATAAAACTAAAATTGTTTAATCTGTAATAATAAGGCAATTTTTACTGACATTTTTGGATTCTAAATATTATTCCTTAGAAATAGAGGCCAAGAACGAAGTAATCATTCCGACCTTTAATGTAATGTAATAAATGTCGGAAATCGATATTTCAAGACTGTTAGATATTTTATTATCTTTAAGACTTGCGTCATTACGTTGTGTTTGTTTTTTTTTTCAAGAAATGATATGGGGAACCCCAAAATATTAGCAAAAATTACCTAAATAATACAGTTTAAAAAGGTTTTGGTTTGTTGATCAATGCGTAGTAGGATACTCATTGTTGGCAAGTAGGCAAATAGACCGTCTGGCCAGGTCAGTGCGAGGGTCGCCTAGTTCTCTAAAGCGTTTCCAATATTGCATGAAGTATAATGACAGACATTTTGGCTACCGAAAGTGATTACTATTTGGGTTCGAAACACCGAGCAATTGTTTCTAAAAAGTAATTAAAGTTATTTCAATTTGTAGTGAGCTATGATAAATATCTATCTGTTACTATACATTATTTTCTACTGTCTTTATATCTAGTAATATATATATATCTAGTTATTATATATTAGTAATATAATATCTAGTAATATTATAGTAATATATATATATATATAGATATAATCTATATATATATATATATATATATATATATATATATATATAAAAATATATATATATATATATATATATATATATATATATATATATATATTATAGATATATGTCTATATCTAGATATATATTATCTACTATTAAATATATTACAAAATTTAAAATAAAATATTGACTGGTTTTCATAACATTACTTCTATAACCATAGGAGCAAACAAGTCGTTTTTAAAAGAATCCATATTAAAATTTACCGCAAACCTTTTATCAAAATTGTGATCCTATTTTATAACGTTATAATATTATAACCAGTAGGAATAATGTTTACAAGTTTTCTATGCGTTACTGTAGACAAGTTCGTTTAAGTATGTGTTATTCCTTGACTTAATACAACGCGGTGTCGCATACCCCTTGACGAACCCTCATTACAACACGTCACTTTAATGGCGCTCCGAGCCTACTCCGTTTGCTGAGCACAATGTAGGTGACTCTTTGTGCAATTAAATGTCTTTCTTCGCTAGGATACAAATAACGTGGCATTAGGCGTTTCACTGCGGGACGGGTAGCTTAAAATCAGATCTGAAACAATCGTGACTTAATGATAACACATAATGATAATTACAATTGAGCCATCAGATTTACCTTATTCAATTTCTAAGAAATAAAATTCAAAAATACTTTACTAAAAATAAAATTATTCAATTAAAACCAACTTTAGTGAAATAAAAACCTAATTGTTGGTGTCATAATATTTCCAACCTATTAAGTATTACCAAGTTCAAACGTTAATAATAATAATTGTTATGTTTACTTCAAGTG
>JBAIZL010000001.1:106280349-106292849 GCA_036971475.1 Prosapia bicincta | reverse complement strand
GACAGTTTTAAAATCAATGAAAATTTTATTTTGTAAATGGAAACAATACAAACAAGAACACATGGCTTTAGATTTGAACGAATAATACGTTTAAAAATGAACGCGTTTTAACCCCAAAACATTTTCTAACTGAAGTTTTTGACACAACAACATAAAACCGACAAAAACAAGTGATATAAATTTAATTTTAAAAGTTAATTTCTACTTAAATCAACAAAGAAAAATATTATTTTATTTTCGTTTTATATTACAATTACAATTAATAAAAATATTTATATACATATGTCAGAATAACAATATTAAGTGGTAAAATAGAAAGTGAATTTCCTGGCAAATTTCCATTTTCTTTTCTATGTATGGTGTTGGACTATTATTTTTGTTTGTTACTATTTATACGCTTTTTTCGTTTCTTGCATTGTATTGTAGTTTCTTTTAGCTTTCCTTTCATATTGTCTGTTTTTGAAGTAAGGTTCAATACTGTTATTCCAGTTTACTTTGTTCCTTACATTAATTTTTAATTCTAGATCATTGTATATAATATTGCGTAGTAACCATTGTGACAATTTAAGGTTATACAAGGGAAGTTTTTCACATAGATCTTTAAGAAGTTCATTTCTAGCTATAGAATGTTGACTCAGGCTCAAAAAACGCTAGACTTCGAGCATGAAGATACTCAGTTCGAGACCAACCAAGACCACCAAATTTTTATAATTTAATTATTGAACAAACATTTGAAAAAATGTAATAACATCAATTGCCATTCAGTATAGGTTTAAAAAAATTTATTTGAACTTGATTGGATGAATGAAAACGTAATTTATTAAGGATTGGAAATGTGTACAAGATATATATCAGAAGAGTGTGAGCTAATAGAAGGAATTTATTAACACAAAAAATAGTTTAAACATACTCTTGACAACTCTGCATACTGCTATAGAAATATCAACTGGACCTTATATTATCTAATACTGGCAGTGTCGAACAAGAAATTAAGTAGAAAGCTCTATGGAGCTTATTAACGATTGAAATTATTTTGATATTTTTATTTTCGTACTGAATGTAGGATTACGGATAGGAAGTAACACATTTGGTCAAGGTTATGTTAAAAGATCAAGGTCGCTTAGCTATGGAGGACTTTCTATAACAAGAGTATGCGCTTCTGTAAGTACTACAACTGAAAAAGTGTGGATTAAATGTTATGATTCTCCGGCATTTGGAGTTGAGAATAGGCAGCCTATCACACCTATATCTGAAGGTATCAGGTATCCGTGCCTGATACTGGTACTTCAAACTTGAAAACAGACGAGAATATAAAGAAGTTTACCTGTTAATCGATCTACGGAAGTACTTTTGATAGTTTAACTCAATATTCTAGCTATGTCCATCAGCTTTGTAAATTTCAATTTTTCAATTCTTCTATTAATACACAATCTCCTTATACATATCTTGTTTAAATTTTCAATCGTTAATGAAATACTTCTCATTGATCCACTCTAGTTGAAATACATTTATTTTTAACTTGTAGTGGATGACACTTGATGATAATAAAGTTTTTCCAAATATTGTTTAATTAATTAAATTTAATAGGCCTAATGAATTAATTTTACTTTTAGATGGGCGAAGAACTTTTCACAAAAGGGGTAAAGTATGCAATATAGTTATTTCGTTCCATTTGGCTAAAATAAGTGATAACATATGATTTCATAAAACGCTGATTTTAGGTTAAAGGTTATGTGGTAGAACAGCTGTTTTAACGTATAGGTTATGTTACTTTATTTATAATAATAGTAATTATTTAATGAGAAGAAACTCAAAATTTTGTTTGTTGGCCCAAGTAGGAATTGACGTTACAAAATATTTGTTTTATATTACTTGATTCATTTGCTTCCATATTTTCTGCAGTAATTGTTGTAAGTTGTCTAATGTTTAAATTGCAATTGTCTAATTGTTACAAATTTATAACAAAGCGCGCAATATATTTGTGTCCACTTCCCAATAGATGAAGGTCATAATTTGATGTAATCATTATAAAAATGCAAAACAAACAAAGGGCAAGTGATAAGGAAACACAAGTAAATAGCATCAGAGTTTGTTTTTATTTTAGACCTTCGGGTTAAAAAGTTAAACTATAGCTTTAAAAACAGTTAATTTCATGGTAATCTGTTTACCTAAAGCTAAATACTTGTAGTATTAGAATCTTACAAAATATCAAAATGCAACCAGCGGTACTTAGGTGACAATTGAGGATTCTGTCTCTTATTTCCAACTCTACTTACCGGGAAGGAAGTAATTAGTGGTTACCATTGGTAGGTAGTATTAGTTTTAATCTAGGTGTAAAAGAAAACTAAATGTTCAAATTAGGTTTATCTAACAGTTAACAACTAAACCGAAAATACCTCCCGACATGCCTGACTTGAGTAAAAAAATCATTATTTTGTACTTAGCGTTTTCCCTGACTATGTAGTTATTGACGTTAAATATTAGAAATCATGAAAGTGCCCTTTGTTAATTGTTACATTTGTACTTCTCTCTCCCCTCTCTCTCTATCTATTATCCTCTCCTTATCGATTGTTCTTGAACTGATTTTTGTAAATGATGACAGAGCTATAATTTGAACTGGTAAAAGCATATACTGTATATATATATATATATATATATATATATATATATATATATATATATATATACATAAAATTAGTTCAAATAATATAAATTTAAATTCCGTAAGTTTTAAACTTTCGGTTTTCACATTCTGACAATACGGTAACCACTTGTGGCACCCATAAGAAGGTGTAAAACGTTTGATGGCAAGTGGGGAGGAATTTAATATATATGATAAAACTAAGTACATGGTTATCAACAGAGAACCAACCTAATTAGGAGTTCAATGGTTCAGTCCTTGGGAAAGATTTACTTCCAAAAAACGTCAAATCATACATAAACAGGTCAACGTTACGTAGTTTTATTTTTTTAAGGACACGGTATTAAATATCTGACACGCCATAGATTGAAGTAAGGTAAATAATAATTTAAATGAGCTACTAAGATAGAAAATAGAACTTTATTTTGTCGGTATAATTATTTTCGAGAAGGTTTAGAGAATCAAGAATAAAGAATTTAATTTTGATCAGTGCTACAAGAAATTTCCGGCAGTAGAAATTGATTGTGACAAAAGGGTTACAACAGAAGACGTTTGTCGGAGCTAGAGTAACAAGTTCCAGCCGAGATTGTAGTCGTTTTTAAATATAAAAACAATATTCACAATTTTTGTAAAAACGTAATATCTGATTACAGTTCAAGTGTTCATAAAATGAACTCCTTTTTGAATAAACATAAGAACTTAACTAATGGTAGATAAAACTGAAAAAACCATTAGCCATTCCTGAAAAAACCATTCCTATGAAGGAATACCAATTCCTTCTATTAGCTCACACTTTCCTGATATATATCTTATACAAAATTTCAATGGTTAATAAAATACGTTTTTATTCATCCAATCAAATTCAAATACATTTTTGTTAACCAGTACTGGAGGACAATTAATTGATGTTAATACATTTTTTCGAATATTTATTCATTACTTTAAAATTTAATAAAAGCTTCTGTTTCTGTCGTATTCGAACTGGATGTTTGAAATCCCCCACTTTGGCACCGAGCCAACTTTCCGATTGTTAGATATATAGGATATTATTTAAATATGTATATGAAATTATAAGAGAATGGTTCCTTGGAAATAATAAAGTAATACAAGAGATAGATAGTGTGAGAAATTTTAGATAACCATCAGATTCATAAACTAGAAACGAAACAAAGCGAATAAATAGGAACAAACAAAAAAAATTATATTCCAACACAATATGCTATATAGAGAGGAAATTTGCTTTCTATTTTGGCACTTAATATTGTGATTCTGTCATATGTGTATACATATTTATATTAATTGTATTTATAAAATGAATTTTTTTTTGTTTACCTCAGTAGGAATTGAGTTTAAAACTTTTTTTTTATATTACTTGTATTTTTTTAATTAGAGAATTGTTCAAGTAGGATTTTTATAAATAAATAATAATACATAAAGAAATTATAATATATTATAATAATTGTATAGTGTAGTAATTGAATAATAGATTGATTTGTAGCTAGTAACATTCTTGAATAGCTTATTTACTTGAATAGGTTACATGGGGATTGACGCATATGAATTAACTGCAGATGATAGCGTTCATTAAAAACAAATATTCAATAAACAAGGATATTTTATAAACGTACTTTTTAGTTTCGCTTTTAACAACGGTAATAATTAAATGATAACGAACACCAATCTATAACCAATTATTTATTCCTCAAGCGCGTTTCAATGATAACTTTATTATCCTTTTTGAGTAGATTATAATCCTCAATAGACTACAGTTTGTAGCTATATTTTATTGATTGTAGTTTGAACTATATTTATAGTTTAGATGTTGTGTTTGATCATTGTAAAAGCATTCACTAATGATGGAGTGGGTTGAGAAATAGAAACGCGTTTGAAGAATAAGTTATTGCTTGTGTGTTATTGATTGTAGTTTGAACTATATTTATAGTTTAGATGTTGTGTTTGATCATTGTAAAAGCATTCACTAATGATGGTGTGGGTTGAGAAATAGAAACGCGTTTGAAGAATAAGTTATTGCTTGTGTGTTATTGATTGCTGTTGTTTAATTAAGAATATTTCATTTCACATGCCAAAGCTCTTCACCAATTTACTGTATTTCCATCTCAAGAACAACTGCAAAGGTTAAACATTACGCATAAAGAAAATTGATTGACAATGTTTGACATTCGTTTTAAATTTTCTGCAATAATCCTATTTTAGTGTTCACAGCTTCTCATGTGGAGTTTCCTTGAGAATATCAGTAATATTAATGGGTAAAAGTCCTCTAGAACTTTGAAATAAAAATCCGGTAATTGTTCCGACGTGCGACTACCGCTATTTTCGTGAAAGTTTTTTTACTTTTCTCGTGTATTTTTACGTCCTAGACACGAATCCAACATTATTTTTTGTAGCTGACGCCGTTTTTTTTTTTAAATATACTTAAAAAAACATAACCTAAACTAACCTTTATTGAGGTACGACTAACGCTAATTTCGTGAATTAGTTTTTACTTTTCTTATGTATTTTCACGTTTTTACATATGTACGTTCCTTACATTTTTAAGTATTTTTGTGAAAGTTACTTTATTTCAGATTTTAAATGTTAGATTGTAATGACATGAAGGCCTATAGCGTGAACCGAGCGCGCAGTAGCTACAGCGCACTGCACTACGTCTAGTTCTGTAATTTTATACATTACTATATACCTACATTAAATATACCTACAAAGTATCCAGTCAGGTTATATTTGGTAATAATTTTATTCAGAATTACTATCTATTTTTATTAAATTATAACCAAATCTATCCTGACTTGATACTTCATAGGTATATTTTAATGTAGGTATATAGTAATGTTGTATAAAACTATAACCAAATCTATAGGTATTATAATAAATTATTAATGGCAATACGACGTAGACGACAAAAAATAATGTAGGATTCGTGTGAACGTACGTCAATAAAGGTTAGTTTAGGTTATGTTTTTTAAGTATATTTCAAAAAAACGGCGTCAGCGACAATAATTAATGTTGGATTCGTGTCTAAGACGTGAAAATACATAAGAAAAGTAAACAAATTTCACGAAAATAGCGGTAGTCGCACGTCGGAACGTACGTCAATAAAGGTTATGTTTTTTAAAGTATATTTTAAAATAACGGCGTCAGCGACAAAAAATAATTCGTGTCTAAGACGTAAAAATACAGAAGAAAATTTAAAAAATTTCACGAAAATATCGGTAATCGCACGTCGGAACAGCGGTAGTCGCACGTCGGAACGTACATTAATAAGGTTATTTTTTTTAAAGTATATTTAAAAAAAACGGCGTCAGCGACAATAATTAATGTTGGATTCGTTTCTAGGACGTAAAAATACATAAGAAAAGTAAAAACATTTCACGAAAATAGCGGTAGTCGCACGTCGGAACAATTACCAAAAATCCTGGTTTGTAAAATAAATTATAAATACTCTGTAAAAAATACGGTTATTTAAAAGAGGTTTTAACCACACATTTTGTCAAATTCTATTAAAATATTCAATTACTTTTCAAAGGCGGTTCAGCTTGTTAATGGTTTGTTTGAAAATTAAATTATTTTATACCAATGTTTTTGCAAAAAATGTTTAACAGATTTCACCGTAAGCAACTTTAGTAGAATGTCTATTGTTTATTTACCTGCAGTTACGAATTTAGTCATGGCCCTAGATGACATCATCGGGAATCTATCAGTAAAACATACTTATGTCCTAGATAACATCGTCGGGCATCTATCAGTGAAACATATCTATGTCCCAGAGGAAATCGTCGGGCATCTATCCTGAAACATACTCATGTCCCAGAGGACATCGTTTGGCATCTATCGTTGAAACATACTCATGTCCCAGAGGACATCGTTGGGCATCTATCAGTGAAACATACTCATGTCCCAGATGACATCGTCGGGCATCTATCGTTAAAACATACTCGCACTTTAAACACCAATTATTGATGCCGTAATGTTTTGAATTACTCATTTCTTTAACGTATGGTATCTCATTTACTCAAAAATAGACGCATGGCGTGTGCTTTCAAGGTGAAGAGTCACAGAAACATTATTTCTTGAAACAACTACGGATGCTGCAGACTTCCAAGATATTATCTAACATTTCACAGCCTTACTGCAAGAGGATGTGTGCTACTGCCGGTTGTAACAAGATGGCCATACAGATCTACTATGGAGATGGTACAGAAATTGCTGATGGAAGAATCATTTCTACAGGACGGTGGCCATCCACGATCTGGCTTTTTTTTGACTTCATTCTATGAGATTACTTAAAGGAAACTATAATAGGAGCAATACTGAAATCCTGCAGGAATAGAAGACAAACATTTGCAATGCTGTCAATGAAATATACAGTGGCGCAAAGCTACTGAGTAGTAACACATGGTGAAACTTGTTGATAAGTGGATAGAAACTGACAGACAACCTTTCCAACACCTGCTAAATTGTTATGTAAGTATTTGCCAATAAACTATTACTGTATTTAGAGACTAAACTAAGAGATTGTTTTTCTCTTTTAAGTTGAACTATTTGTTTAACTGATGATATAGAAAAATCCTAAAAAAGAGTTTATATCCTACACGGAGAAACATCTATCATTACTCATACATTTTATTCCCAATATACTTTCTTTTCCCTCTCCCTACACTGGACTGCAATCAATAGTTATCTCCGTCAGAGATTAGATGTATAGTGCGCACCACGTAGCCGTACACTTGGTCTTGAGAGATCGCAGTAGGCGAGAGTAAGTAGAGGGTCAGTAAAATACTTTTCTACAAACATGATATAGACTGTTAAATCACTGACCTGCATGAGACGGTCGATAATAGATAAATTAGCTTCGGTATAAAATAACAAATATTCTTGAAATACGTGTACACATATCGGATGCTAACGCTGTTGATGTAACGAACATTCTCATTTGAAAAATGTTTTCAGTAGTTGTAGTACACGCAAGGTCAAGTGCACGGTTACATGGGCCTCACTATATTGTTCGTCTCACATTATGTCACTGTTGCTTCACTCTATTACAGACTAAGCGACTATACCAACTCATACCCTTTATTAACAACCCATTTTATATCCCCAGTAACCAAAGTTAAAAAAATCGACCAAAAATCGTCTAAACACTTTAAACATGTTTACAGTATATATAAGCCCTCGTTGATATACATTTCCTAAGTTTTGATTTTGAAATGCACTGTTTTAAGACCATTTGGACCTTTGTAGGAACACACAATTGAAGTAAAAAGTTATGTTAAATTAAATTAAATCTTAAGAAATAAATTTTTTAATAATTTTATTGGCAATAAATCATATTTACTCCATACTCAAACCGACTTTTAAAATTAGTTGTTTAAAAATTAAAATAAATAAATTTACGCAACTTTATTCATTATTATAAGGTTTAATATTTAAACTTTACAATTTAGAATGTTTATAAATTTTATTTTTAAATCTATTGGTATAATAATACCAATAATTAAAATTACTAGTTGTTATAAAGCGGTGAAACATACTAATTTAGTAATTTTTAAAATTAAGTAAATTTAAACCTACTACTAATGTTCAATATAGAAAGTATTATAAAAAAGGATTAATAAGAATAGCTATTGTAAGGCAACACCTTGTCACATATTTTAATACATAATACTTCTGATTCTATAGGAAATTAATATAAAAATTGTTTGAACGTAACCATCAAGTAACTTCCAAGTGAAGACAAAACAGCTGTTCGAAAATCTTTCGAGAAAAAAAGCTTTCGAAAATCTTAAGAACAAATCGTTCATTTTAATTGACTACTATAACACTTACAAAATTAGTAACAGAATACAGAGATCCCACAGTTTATTTCAAAACTAGATTGTTGACCTGTTTAGTTTTACGATACCACCGGAGAGTTTTGTTTTGAATTAATTTTAAAAAAATAGTAAATGATATGTTGAAATAATAACTTATGTTCTAGACAAAATTCTTTCTTCTTGAAAAAGAAAGTATCATTCTTTATTCGAACGTTTTGTGAAAAGGTATTATTAAAGATTGTTTAAAAATAGACAACCAAATGTCACATATAAAGTCAAATAAAATGAAACATCAAGATTGTGTTGAATTTGTTCTAATTTTAACCATTCTGTTTGGATATTTTGAATGAGACGTCGTTAAACTTCTGACAGTATGTAGGCTAAAGATAAGCAGTCTGCTGAGATAATAGCGGACCGGGGAGTAATAGTAATACGAACTTGTGGGTGGGACTAAATCAAGGGGTGTATTGTTGTTGGCTGCAGGGTGCGTAGGCAGACTAACAATGCACAAAGCTTTGTATTTGCTTTTTGGTTTACGGCCGTCTTTATTCCCAACAAAATATAGACCTGCTAATTTGCCCATCTCTAGCAAATTATTTGATTCTGGTGTTTCAAGTCAGATAGGAAAATGTAGTAGGTTAAAAAAAGAGTGTTATATTTAACACTACATGTTACAGTGATTTTATTCAAATGTCTACGATATGTGAGAATAGAAAGTTCCTAAGTGAAAAGAAAATATATTTAACCAGCTTTCTATATTTTGTGTTTTTCAATTAGTTTTAACAAAGTTAAGTTTAAATAGTTTGTTACAGAAATTGTTTTTTAAAAATTTACCATTGTTTTCATAATAGTAATTCGTAATCTTTACCTTAATGGGTAAATATTGCGTGCTGTTAACATGAATTTTTGGTGGTTTTTAAAAATTAAATATACTCGTTTTTGTGTATAGAACACGATTATTAACTTTATTTTTCGCAGACAATACGCTAAAGTTAGGTTAGGTTGGTTTAGATATTTATGAAAAAGTAAATATTTACATTTGGGAACTAATGAGACGTCTGCTTCGCCAGAGTAATCCCTTTTCCCAGGTGACGTCACAACTGAATACTCTATAAGTATATTTTAAAAAAGCGTGTCGTTGATTATTCGCGCCCAAAAAAGTAGTCCCAACAAAAATGTGGTAAAAAATTAATCTTTCCTATTTTTCTCGGAAAATAAGGTTGATATTCGTTTTCTACATAAACAAATGAGTATGTTTAATAAAAAAAACAACAAATCCATGTTAATAGCACACAGCATTTACCCTTAATGTTTCAAAATACAGAATTTATTTATAACTCTGAATACCGTGATTTGCTTCCAGGCTAGAGGGCTTTATTTTGCATTCAGTGAGTCCCAATCGTCAAACCACGATAAAAATAGAAATTAATTTCAAAGAAAAGTTTTTACTTTAATAAATAAATAGCTGAGCATATTTATTCTCAAAGCCTGAATGCCTTTGATACTATTTTATGCTGAATTTAAAAGCCGTTTGTATAAAAGCAATTTCTCGTCTGTTGACAACTCCGGCCTTCTTGAAAGAAACCAGCACAACTTATTAGATCGATATATAAACCACCTTTTTTTTCTTATATTCTCTGCCATTTAATTTCGTACTTAGCAAAATAAGAAGGTAGATCCTTCCCTTTCATCTGATACTTTTTGTTGGTTAAATGGCAGCTGTCAGTTTGGTGTCTCGTATTTGTAAAGCTAACATACAATCAAATTCTAGAGAAAATAATATAAAACACGTCTGTTTAAGCAAGGTTGAACTTAAAAAATCTAGATAAAAAGAATTTGTTTTCGTAAACAAAAAATATAATATTTATGTAATTCTGAAGAATTACGGGATTAACTCATGTATTTTCGTAATTGCATATGTCACTCAAAATATTTTAAATTCAGAAATGGTGAATAAAATTTGAAAATATAAAAAACCTCACTTTTCAATTACACATGGTAGTCATATAGACTTAATGTTTATAAATACTATGTTATATTACACTATAGTGTTTAGCTATGCTACGAAATAGTACAAAGTATCTAGTTAAACTGTTTTGATAGGAAATAAGGTAACTTTTCTTGCGTAAGCTAACCTCATACGTCTTCAACATCAAGTACGTTGTTGTATGAAAACGTTTCAGCAATCGGTTAGCATATGTTAAGACTCTTAATTCGTTATTTTTACTTTAGCCAAACCTATTTATTGTAAGATGATAATTTGTAACTATTTGTAATATTGCAATGTAGAAGGCCTACATAGTATTGTGTAGGCTAGAAGATAGTGCTCTGTTCTATACAGAACCTAGAGTTGATAAAGTTTTTCTGAGAGATAGAAAAGTATTGCAATCTTGGATTAATGTTTCTAATTTGCAACATCTAAATTTCGTGTTACTTTTTTTTTGAAATGTTGAAAGAAAACCCTATCTACTTAATGTTTGTTAATATTTAATTATGAACAAAGACTTGATTAATCGTGATGATTTTCGCATTAACATAGGCCTATGTTATTAAAAAATAGATTATGTATGGGAAACTAGTACTTTAAAAAGTAAAAAGTTAGAAGTAGTGGTTAAAGTTTGAAAAAAATACATAACCTCAATTTACAAACAAAACGAAATTTGTTTATTGTTTCTTCATAAAACTGAACACAATTTTATTGGAACAATAAATTAGGCTATTATACACTAATTTTAAACCTAGCAACTACGTATCCAGTAACGTTGTGTGTTCGCTAGAAAGAAAACAAATTAATTTCCCTAAAGTAAGCTAATCACGAACGTTTAATTTCACAAATGTTGATGCAAAAAAGAAGAAAACAAAGACCATGCTTGATCCTCAGCACCGTTATTTTACGTTGGAAATCTTTTTCTTATTCCAACTAATCGTATCGTGCCCTGATTTTTTGCAATCCATTCATTTTTAATATCGTTATTTTGTAATATAGTATAAAATATATTGCTTGTCTTTTAAACAAAAATTATATTTATAAAGTTGGTAAATATGAATACAATCGACCACCGCTCTAATCGCTGATCTAATAGAGTTTTTATATTTTTTAAAGTCAGAATGTTTTGGATAAATGTAGATTTATCACTATTTTTAATTTTTATAGCTAATTTTTGTTGCTTAAAATTTATTTATAAATAACTATGTACGGAAAAATTGAGTTGATTAAGTAATTATTCAGGAATAACTTATTCTTGTTTTGTATAATTTATCTTACAGTTCATATATTGACTTAAGTAAGGCCAAAAGTCTACTTTTACTTTAACAACTTATTACTGTAATCGATATCGCCGGTAAGAGTTAAGAATACAGTTATTCAATGCTTGAAGAACCCTAGTTATATGTAAAGTAAAAATAAAAATGACCTTGCTAGTGACCCAGTCTAGTTTCACAAGCATTCTAGTACGGATATAAAGTTATCACAGATGTTGACTCCATCGAATATTTTCTGTTTGTTATAACAATGATATAACCTACCCTAAACCTCCTAACATAACCTAAGTAAGTAGAATGACTTTTTATTTTTTCTCCCATTTTTAAGAATTGAAATTGTAATGATATTGGGCAAACATATGTTTGAAGTATTCGGCTATCAAAAAGTGTATGAAACAGAATCAATCCAGTTATGTACTTTGTTTTGATAATATTTAAAAATCCGTAAATGAAAATTCTCACAATAGCATATTTTTATATCTTAAGCTTCTCATGCGGACTAGTGAAATAAGATGGAATGGCGACACGAAAAATGAGTACAGTGAGATACGCATACAATAGGAAATAATAGCAATTGACGGAGGTAAGTGGTAAATTTAGAGTTTAACCTTAACTCCAGTCGTCATCCCATGTCATATGCCTCTAAACTATTTGCTAATAACTTTAGTTTGTTTTTATTTTCCCTGTCAAAATAGGTTGAAAAAGCGTTTTCCATTTTGACAGTGGTCACTTGCATTTAACTGCCGTTGTGATAAGTTCCATATAATCTT
>JBAIZL010000001.1:106245349-106275349 GCA_036971475.1 Prosapia bicincta | reverse complement strand
GCCGGAGTACTGTGCCACAGTATCCGTAATAACAACTAATAAAATCTAAACTATAAATATGCTTAGTGAGTAAAGTTAACTAGAAGTGCAGGGAGATAATGAGTTAAATATCCAGGGCTAAGAGAGAGGATAGATCCGAATATAAAGGCGTAGTTTCTTTCTTCGAATACATAGAGAGTGTATGTATAAATGTATAATGAGGCGATTGCGGGATAGCGTTCGTAGGAAAATATAAACAAATGACGTATGTATGTAATTACCATAACAAAACAATGTAAAATATGTAATAATAATATCAAATTTATAGATGAGGGAGAAATATTTCCACAATAATAAAGTTTATGTAGAATGAAGTTTCCTCCACTTCTTCCTTGCAACCACGATTTATTTGTGTTTTTTAAGACCTATTTTTAAGACATATAAACTAAAATAAAATCGACATTTACACATAAATAATAGTTCACACAAAAATAGTTCACACATAAACTAAAGCTTATAAATCGATTTATATTGTTTAAAATATGTTTTCGAATAAATTTTAATATAATTCATATGAATTAAAAGAGTAGCCTATTAATAGGACGTATACACTACTTAAGCTAATAAATCGATTTATATAGTTTAAAATATATTTAGAATAAACTTTAATTTAATTCATATGAGTTATATGAATAGCCTATTATTAGGACGCATACGTTACTTAAGCTAATAAATCGATTTATATAGTTTAAAATATATTTAGAATAAACTTTAATTTAATTCATATGAGTTATATGAATAGCCTATTATTAGGACGCATACGTTACTTAAGCTAATAAATAGATTTATATAGTTTAAAATATATTTAGAATAAACTTTAATTTAATTCATATGAGTTATATGAATAGCCTATTATGAGGACGCATACGTTACTTAAGCTAATAAATAGATTTATATAGTTTAAAATATATTTAGAATAAACTTTAATTTAATTCATATGAGTTATATGAATAGCCTATTATTAGGACGCATACGTTACTTAAGCTAATAAATCGATTTATATAGTTTAAAATATATTTAGAATAAACTTTAATTTAATTCATATGAGTTATATGAATAGCGTATTATTAAGACGTATACGCTACTTAAGCTAATAAATAGATTTATATAGTTTAAAATATATTTAGAATAAACTATAATTTAATTCATATGAGTTATATGAATAGCCTATTAATAACGCGTATACGCTACTTAAGCTAATAAATAGATTTATATAGTTTAAAATATATTTAGAATAAGCTTTAATTTAATTCATATGAATTATAAGAGTAGCCTATTAATAGGACGTATACGCTACTTAAGCTAATAAATAGATTTAGGCCTATATATTTTAAAATATATTTTAGAATAAGCTTTAAAGTATTAAAGATTTTTTAAAGCTGTTCACTCTTAATTTCCCTTTAAAAAATCACTACTACTTTTTTGGCTTAGGGAATTTATATTCATTTAGTGAACGTGCTAATATTCTAGTTTGGTAAAAATGCCAATTAATACATATAGATAATCGAGCATTTCTTCATTTCAAACCGACAGAAAATACATCCTGTAATGTAAACGAGCATGCAAAAAGCTGATGCATTAATTTAAAACTAATCATGATCATTCTACATACAACGCAAAGTAAATCCCCTACAACGCAGACTTAGTTGGTCAGGCAATCTTCTAAATCGGGTCATGCAGCCAATAAAAGCAGAATCTCATCCCCACGAGCGGGGGTTAACGATGCGTGTCCCTGTTGTAGTGAGGCATGTTGTAAGTAAATGTGAAGCCTCTAGACTCGTTAATATCAATATATTGCAAGAATCATCCTACCATCGAGTTATCTGAGCGATTTTGTCTTTTACACGGTAATGTTTGCGTGTTTTTTTATCTATTTTGTAGAATTTTCTAATGAATGGGGAAATAATTGTAAATTTTGTCTGATGTGAAGTTGTACAGAATAAAGGCAACCCGCATTTTTGTAAAATAATGCTGTTAAAGATTTTGTACAATATTTTTATCCTTTTTCGATGTAATGATAATAAAGGGATTTATTACAAGATTTCTGTACTTGAATTAGTAAACTTAAGCTAATAATATATCTATTAGTGACGTTTTGTAGTTTGATAAAAGCTTGTCCTTATTGACAATTATAACATAGTCTCAGTTATACGAAGGAGTATTGTACCAAGAAATTATTTAGCCAAACCTTATTTTGAAGCTGCCTAAAGAAATTTACTTTTATCAGTTAAATTTGAATTGTTTTTTTAAAAAGAAATATCTATTTACCCTTGTAACAGAAGGCTGTTATTTCTATTAATTTTAATGTACTTGATTAATCTTGTTTTTTCTCATTAAAGTTAAACTATATTTATTAACTGTTTTATTTTGGTTATTAATTAATACTTGATAATGGTGATTTGTTAAATTTATAGTTAAATATTTGTGTACAGATTTAATTATATTTGCCTACTGATAACATACGTTGTGTTTAGAGTAAGTACATTTTCAACATCATGTAAATAGAGAATTTGTAAATAAATTCAAGTGAATGTTGTAATAATATAAACGTAAGTTTAAAGTGATGTCGAATTTACGCCACATCAAGTATATAAGATATTTACGAAAATACCTGATTACTCAAGACGTACTAGTAGACTCTAGGAAAAAGTACAGAAAATATGGGAGACAGGGACAAAAGAGCCCTAAACTCGTCCAGAAACAAGAGGTTACTCACAGATTCACTCGAATGGCTTATATTAATTACTAACGTTAAATGATGTTACACCTTGCTCTCGAAACCTTAAGTCAATGTTTTTATTAGAAAAAGACAAGTACTAGAATAAATATAACCCCTACTATAGGACAACTTCAACCATAGATTTTGTGTGGCATAAAATACTTTCAGAAAATCTGTGACTCAGATAAATTTTTTAGCTTTTAAATTTATTAACATAATACGTAAAACTAATAGAAAATATTTTTTAAGATTAGGATTTCATGTGTGTAAGAAAATTGTAAAACTCACATTTTAATCCTGTTTGTGTAGCTGTAACAGTTTCAGTTCCTACATTTTATCGACCGTACTTTGTTACTTTTGTAGCAATGTAAGTGTAAAAGAGTTTATACTTACCGTTGCAATGTGTCATTGTACAGAATATCCCACGCAAGGTTTGTAACCTGCTCTATAGCTAAAAGGAAAATAATATAGAATATGAGGTTTGTATGTCAACTCAATGTTTGTAGTTGAAATTGTTTAAAAATGTTGACAAAAACGTTTTTCATATACAAAAAGCTTTTATATAAAATAAGAATCATACATATAGCGTATAGGCAAAAAAAAACTTCAACTAAAAAATAGACACACGTATTTAGATTGAAGAAATCAAAAGATTTCAATAAAACATATACAGATTAAAATAAACAAAGCGTGTAAAGTATATAGATAGTTATAAAATGATATAATGGAAAATAAGACGTCTTTTGATTAATTTACACATAAAATGATTGAAGAAATTGGTAAAGAAAAGTATCTCGGTTTTTTTAATAACTTTAAACGAAATATACTATAAAATTGTATAGTATAATTTACAATTGTATTTTAGTAAGTTTACTTTTCAAACACAATTAAACACGATTTGGTTTAATGCATGGAAGTGTTTACAATAAACTACAAAGAAAAACAAAACAAAAGTGGTTATAATTTTCTTAAAATACTAGAAAAATACGTATTGCAGTAAAGGATAGTATACCATTGTCGTTTCTACTATTGTAATTCCAGCAAGTATACAGTTGTTTTAAGTTTAAGTAAGACATTAAATCATGCTGACCTGAAATTGTAATAAATGTTTCTCGTGTCTTTAATGTTATATAAGTAGTATCACTACGTTTGTGGGGGCAGGTAATTTATCTCAAATAATGTTTATTTTTAAAGAATAGTATTGTAAGACTGATGTTTCATGAAAACCAACATATTTGTTTAAATTGCAGTAAATTTTTAATTAAATATTTATTTTAAGGTTAATAATAAAAAGAGACAGTCTTGTTAATTCTAGCATCAAATAATATTTATTAAATAAGCTCTATTTAATTAACAAATACAGCTTGATTAATTAACAAGTAAGTATAACATTATTTACCGTTAACATGTTGTAAAATAATATAATTTGTATCGTACTATTATTTTTGTATGAAATATAAACATTATCGTATAATTTATTCAAATATAAATTACTATTGAAATATATAAGAAAGTAATGAAAATGATTTCAACATAATCTCCAAATAACCTCTAGGCGAAATCAGCTAGAAGTTCTAACAAACCACCAGAATTGGTTTTCTGAGTTCTTGGAAACTATTTGGCATGCAGAAATAAGAACATTTTTACAAATTCTTACACGAATTCCTAATTGATGACGTCAAGTTCAACCTATTCACAATTACACAGTGACGTATAGAGTTGCTCTTCAAAATTCGTTGGTATTATTTTATGCAATAATATATTAATTACTCATTGACTTTCTACTATTATTATTGTATTAAATATTTATTCAATTTTCTATTATATTATACAGATATTTAGATGTAAACTTGATTTTCTTTATAACTTTTAGTTATGGTATATTGATGTCACTGATATTTTATGAATAGAATTTCAAACTTAGTCCACTATCCCGACTAATTTTTTCATAATATTTTATAATAGCACTAATTTCTTACTTTTAATATTTTTGGAAATTTAAACTAGGTGTATATATATAGAGCCTATATATATATATATATATATATAGAGAGAGAGAGAGAGAGCCTATATATAATTTGTATAAAATTTATAGTTATCTCATTAGCATAATGACAACACAATAAAGTAGAAATTTGTCATATTTTAATTAATGTAAGTTTGTACCTATACATGTTTTGTATATTTTATACATATATTTCTTACCTAACAAATTATTTATATAGATTTATCAGATCCTACATATTTTAAAAATATGTTCAAATAACCATATTTTAAACATAACGAGGGTGACAATTAATAAATAATAAAATAGTAGTAATAAAATAATAAATGATTGGTTTTGAGTTGTGTAGTTTATTACGTTCGTTGAAACTTAAATGAAAATAATGCTATTAATTTTACACTAAATAATGTACTTTAAAACTCTATATCTGTTTGACTGTGTACAAAACACGCAACAGGCGGAACTATAGTTTCACTCTACAAAAGCCACAATCTTCCACGCACACACAGTGACTTCTGCTTATTGCAGTACCTTCTCGTCGGATATAGTGACAAAATCTAAAGCGACAGGTGTAAGCGAGATAGTGGCCCATATAACTTTGTAAAACCATGTAAACGGGGCACGTCACCTGGGCCAACCCTTCACGTGGGAAATGCAGTGGTGGGTGGTTTCACACACTTCCAGTGTCTCAGCTGCTCGCGTGGCTCTACCCCCCCCCCCCCCACTAGTCATTAACTCTGTCCAATTCTGAAGCTTTCACGGAATCGGGTCTAAATGAAATAGTCGTATCTGCGATATCAATTCCATTTCTGGATCAGGGGTTGTTTTGTGGCAATCTGGTGTTGTGTTTTTATATGTCAAGAATGGTGTATAAATAGGGTGGTTATCCAAGGGAGAGGGTCAGTAAGCGTTTCGAGTATTGTATGCAAAATCCGTCCACTATCATTAAATGAAGCGGAAAGCGTCGGTTTGCAGTGTTATTATTTTTTATGTTTGAAAAATATAATTTCATTTTTGATGCTATGTGAAGAGCAATGCTTCGCTCTGAAATATTCCTGTATTTATAGAAATACGCTAGTCTTACGTTGTTGCAATACTTCACAAAATGATTTTCGACTAAAACTTTTAATTAATATGTAATATAAACAACTTTTAATATCAATTCCTACGTAAGTAATATTAAAGTAATTTTTACGTAAGTCAACAATAAAAGTCATTTTAGTTACTCTGTATTAAATTAAATTAATATAAACACAATGACATAACCTAAGCGTTAAAACAGCTGTTCTACCTCTAAACATACAACATAAAATCAGTTGTTTTATGAAGTCATATGTTATCACTTATTTTAAGCCAAATGGGACGAAATTACTATATTGCATACCGTGCCCCTTTAGTGAATATTTTTCTTAAATATAAAACTAAAATAATTCATTAATAAATTTAATTATTGAATTAATATTTGAAAGAATTATATTAACATCGTGTCATCCATTACAAGTTAAAAAAAAATATTTGAACTTGAGTGGATGAACAAAAGGTATTTTATTAATGTTGAAAATTTGAAAAAGACATATATATATATATATATATATATATATATATATATATATATATATATGTAGCCTATATATATATATATATATATATATATATATATATATATATATGAGGAGAGTGTGAACTAATAGAATGAATTGAAAAATATATATAATAACATAAATTTGGAAACTATTTGTTTTCAAGAAACGAGAATACAATTGTATTAAAAATATACACAAAACTGAAATTACGAAAAACCTACTGAGACAACACGTTTTCGATACCTCTAAGCGATATTATTTATTGTCTCAAAATTATATAAACAAGAAACCTCAATGTTTGAAATGACTTGTCATGTTGAATTTTAACTTTTGTAACTCATAGTCTGCTCGTAAGGAAGTCTATAATAGAAATTTAATAGAATACTTTTACGTCTATAATAGACAATTTCCAGTTTATAATACACTAAACTATGAAAGTATTATAACAAAATGTTTGACTAATTAGAAAGGTATACGTTTAGTAAATTTTAAAATAATCACTGAGATATTATTCAAAGAATTTATTCAGTTTTAGAAAATGAAGGGATCGTCACGGATGACAAGTTCCTTACTATAGATGTATAAATATTACATAGACTACGTGCCAGCTTGACTAAATCCAGGCTTACAATGAAACCAGCATGTTCCATTTCGGATAAGTTTAAAACAAACAAAGCTTGGATCCTGTCAATTAGTCAAAGTTTGTACTGCAGATTGCACAATCCCTAAGGAAAACACTGACCAGGAAGTGAAGTGACCGGACAATGTCACTCCCCCTCACTTGCACTGACCATCGCATGTGCACTCAAAACAACGTAATCAATTCGATTGTACTTTGAATTATATTATTACTGGCCACGAGTCATTGATTTATCACAGATTAGGTTGTTCGGCCAATCTGTGCTTGGCAGTTACTATGTGATAATACAGAGTTTGATGTACAACTGGTATAATTTCGTGATTTGATGGTGCTTGTGAAGGTTTTATTATAATTTAGGGAGTGGAAATTATTTCAAATTATCTATGTAGGGGGTATATAGTGTACTGAATTGTACAAGATTGAGTTTTACAATATGTTTATATTCTTTATTGTATGAAGAAACAAATTAAATACTAAGTTATTTCTACTGTTTATGAACGCTATTAATTTTACACTAATAACCTACATTTTTTCAATCAATTCTTTTTTTCTTCTCTTAACCCCGTCTGTTTGCTTTCTTATTTCTTCTTGGAATGGTGGTTGTCCAAGACAGTGCTTAAAGGTAATTTCCTAACTTTAAACATTCTTACTCTATACTTTTTATTCAACAAACAGGCACATTTTTAGTTCTTTAGCTGTTCTATGTGTCCATAAAAGTCATTTCCAGAAGCGAATCTATAATTGTTACGCACAGATAATTTCTTTGTTGTACACTCTCCCTTAATTGACTCTACTTAAAGTTCTTAAGACTTTTTTCTTCCTCGCTTGCCGCATTCGAACGTTGAGGATCATATAGGCTAAGTACTTTATGTCTAGCAGCTGATTCAATACTTTGATTTAAAGTAGAATAGGAGTGGGTCTGTGGCAGGGAGTTATATTGGATCAATTATTTTACGTAACTTTTAGATTATTAAATTAAATAAATTTACAGTGCATATCTTGATTTTAAAAAAATACAGTAGAGTTTCGATAACTCGAGGTAGAGGGGAGCGAGACCCCTCGGATTACACGGAAATATGGAAATATGGGCAAGATATAAGTTCCTGTGCATTAGAAAAAATTAGTTTTAATAAACCCTAATCCTACAGGTAATTAAAATAAATAAGTTTATAAAACATTTCTTGGTAGCCCGACTCATTTCCTTTGCATATCGTATTAATATAAACATTTCTTGGCAGGCAGATTAATCATTTTATCAAAATGATAAAATAGGGTCAAATAGAAATAGGCTTGAATTTAACGGAAGCTCGAAATATCGGGGCTCGGAATTTCAAGAATCTACTTTAAGCCTACTAACTTTTTTAATTAAATGTTTTACAATTCTCTCGCAAGAGCTAGTTACAGAACTATAATTGCCTGTTGAAAACATCAATTGAGAGTAAAGAATTGTTATTTCTTTTCCTTAGGCCTACCTAATTCCATTTACTCTTCACTATTGTTCTTCTTACAAGAGAGTGTGTAACGGGACACTTTCTAATAACCCCAATAGAGAGCAGGACTATCTTCAAGTACGAGACCTTGCACAGGGGGTGCTACGTTCCCAACAAATCCTTTACCAGGAGTATAAGTACAACTATGTAGTTTTCTTTAAAATACGGAGTACAGGTATAAATAACATTAACTAAACATTACTATGGATTGTGACTTAAAATTTTATCGAAATTTGTTGGTATATATTGGTATTTTTGTATTAACTTTTAATTATTTAGTTAGGCTTGGTATAGCTTACCAAAACTTATGCCTCTACAAAATACTTCTACTCTACTTCTATTGTATTTTAATTAGCGAATTATTAATTAAATTTACCGTTATACCAAAGAACAACAATTATTAATCTTGTTAATTAAATATAAAATATCAAGAGCACAGTGGTACAATATATTACAATGAAAATATTGGAAAGAACCCCAATAAGACAAAAACAACAAATAAAACAAGTTACTTAAGATTAAATCCTTATGTGAAATTCGATGACCATGTCATCATCATCAGAGGTTCTTATTACAAATTTACAATCTAGCAAACAAGAAGTTGCAAACTAGAATGACACCAATCGTTCTCTACGGTCGGTATATATAGACGTGAGGTAAGCTCTGTCAAGTGTAGCAGAACATGTCCTTAATAATCAGCATGATTTAAATAAAAATGTTATTTTATCTAAATGCACAAACTCAAAAAAGCTACTTAATAGTTATGAAAGTATATTTATAATCAAATCAAATTGTAAATTAATGAATGCCGATAAAGGGCCTATCCCTAACTCACCTTTATGTACTTTACTTAAATAGCCTTTTTTCAAATACGAAGCATTAACTTAACTGGTTTATTGTTATTAGCGGTAGTTTTGATTACATATGTATTATTATAGTGTACTTTTTGACATAACCTATTTGGTTCAAGATGGCCGATCGTTATTTACTAGTCGAGGGCGGAGAGGGGGGATATAATGTAACACTTACAGTTCTGTTTCATTTCAACATCTGATTTTCCATGGAAAGAGCTTATCAGCTTGGCACATGGACAATATTCCTGAATCCTTCACGCCTGTTAGGGCTACTAACCGTATGCGCATGGTGAGACGGAGACAGCTCGCGAGAGGATGGCTGCCACGAGGGCTGAGGGGCTTTGGTGACCCAGGCCCGAGTGGGAGGGGAAAACGATTGGTATCACTCTAGTTTGTAACTTCTTGTTTAGTAGATTGTAATTTTGTAACACCCTCTGATGATGATGACATGGTCATAGAAATGTACATAAGGGTTTAATCCTAAGTAACTTGTTTTGTTTGTTTTTTTTTATTACTTTTGTGGTATTGGGGTTCTTTCTATTATTTTCATTGTTAATTAAATATTTAAAGGTAATGAAGAGCCTGTATTTGTGACTTGTGTGTTAAACAGTAATGAAATATTTTAATTTTTAAAATCCTCTAAAATATCCTTTAAAATTGACATGATCTGTATAAGGCGATTCCAATAATTAGTTGAGCAAAGTGCCAACTATTTACACTTAAACCTTTAGTTTGTATTGTTTTGTAAACTTCATATGTCAAATCACTTGAATTGTTTTCAACAAGTTATAGGATTATCATCAAAGTTGTTCCAATTTGGGTCAGTTTAATGAAAAAGGTGTCGATCTACATGTTACTGACTCTGACCCTATTATATCAGCTGTTACTGCCAGCTGATGGATCTGACGGATTTCTTATACAACACGGGAAAACTTAAATTAAATCTAAAAGAAGTTTATTAAGAAAATAACTTTCAACAACTTCAACAACTTTCAAAAAAACAAACACCTTATATTTAATGAAGAAAGTTTATGTAATTAAAACGCGTATGATTAAAACAGCCTGTTTTGTGATTAAGACTTTCCTGAAGTTAAATAAATACCATTGCATATGTAGGCTGCACATAAAATGTATCAATCTAGCTTTTGTTAAAGACTATAACCATTATTGATAAATCTTCTTTTCCAAGGTACCCTATTTATTACCAATCAAGACCTAATCTTTATTTAATCATTAAGGGCGATAAAAATAATTTTGAAAAATAATTTTACTTGAAAAATATTGAGTTTGAGGTTAGTTACACGCGGTTGATGAAACATGCTTATTTTTTCCAGATAATGAAAATTTATATCATAAGTTACAGTTGAGTTTGTGAGATTTAATATATAAAAATTGCACACTGTGTTTATACAGTGTAGTTTAACCCTGGTGAGGGCAAAATGGTTGCCGAAAACCGGTTACGATAAATCAATTTTGTATAATGAGAAATGAGTTTATAAGTGTGTATTTCTTATAAGGAAAATATAGTTAGATCTTCAGTAATAAGTACAAATCCAAAAAGCTATTTTATATCGTAAGAAAGAAAAAAGATCTCCTTGAAAGGAAATTGCCTGTTTTCCTTCCTTCATGTGTATGCCTACAGGAATACAATCTGCATTGTTGCACTGCTCTCCTTGTACTATTAACAATACTTGTACATGTCTGTTAAATGAAAAAATATTTACGTTTTTAAAAATCTTTAACACATTAAAAAGCCTACGTTTTAGCTAATAAAATACATAACATTGAAACAATTTGAAATTAAAAGTATTAAACCTTTAAATTACAACACATTTTTTCGTGTAATGTATATAATTTAGCTCCTAGATGAAAAATCAAATGGCAGATATTTAAGAATACTATTTAAACCTTGTTTCTTTATCAATGGCAGCTTATCGTCGTAAGTTTTAAAAATTTGAAGTCACTGGTTTTTTTTTCAAATATAAAAAGTAGACATTGATTTAGATAAAAAAACTTAATTAGAAATAACTGTGACTGATTGACAGAAATACTACTTCTTATGGCGTTTCTGACTCACTATATTATATGCTGAAGAAAATCTTACATTTGCTGTTATATTTTTTGATAAATAAAGTTTCTTTCGAATAAAAGTAGAAAATATTGTAAATTATTGAAATAAATGTTTGAATATTTTGACAAAATATTTTATTTAATTATTTTTAGATTATCTTGGAAGCCGAATATTTTTCACAGTCAAGAAATCATTTTAAAAAAAATAGTCTTGGGGACTAGCCTATAGAAGTGAATACTTCTTTTAAAGAATGTCTTAATAGAGGTTTAATAGAATATATTTAATGTAGTTAGAAATGAAATAATGTAATTAATAGAATAACTTTATTAGACTTCGAAAAATGCATTTAATAAATATTTTATATAACGAGCTTAATTGAAATTGGTTCCTATAGTGTCAGATGTTTCTAGGAAAATTTTCGATTCAGAAATTAAATTAAAAGTAACTCAATTATCACTATGTTAAATCAGCTATATTAGGTTTTATCGAAATATAAATAAATTGATATATTTATTATTAGATAAAAAATATTTGTAAATTATATTATTTCAACTTAATAATGTTACATTATAATAATGTTGTAAACCTAACGTTATGGGTTGTAAATAAAGTAATCTAATACTATAGGTTAGAGTTAAATAATCTATGTGATAAAACAGCTGTTCTACAACATAACCTTTTGGATTAAATCAGCTGTTGTATGAAATCATATGTTATCACTTAACTTGAGCTAAAATATGAAAAGCATTTCGTGAGCCTAATATTTTTCCGTGCAACAGATACACAGTCAGGCCTGCTATAAAAAATACTCATTAAAAAAAATCTTATGTACACAGTGTTGTAAAATAATTTTGAAAGTAAACAGATTTAGATATAATTATTGTAGCCATAAATATTCTATTATTTTCTTTACGCTGAATATTCTAAGAACGAGAATTGAAACTCAACAGATGCATTCACAGCCATACGGTAGACAATGACTTGCAAATCTCGCACAATACTGTATAATTGTAGTAGCATTTGTTAGTTTTCCGTGATTTGCAATCGCGGTGATCCATCACAGTTCGACACTTTGTCGCCACGCGTCGCTTCCGCCCTTTATACAACTCTTTATCGGAACAGGTTGCCAACCTTCGTTATAAAAATTAATTCTAAGTGGCCCTTCATCGCATTATGGTTTTGTAAAACACACTTGGGTACATTCAACGTCATAGAAATAACCTATTCAGTCAATCAATTTCGAATTTTCATTCAGTAAACTTTATTGAAAAGGTATATACATGATTGGAGAGGTATTGAACTATTATATGTAATCTACACTAATAAAAAATTGCTTTTCATTCATTCTCAATTTTATTAGCAAAAGTAAAATTGTTTTTAATGTAACAAGACTCAAGTACGCTTTTAAAACTTAAAAAAACATATTATGAAATGGAATGAAAAAATTACATTAAGAAAACACATAACAATTGCAATTGTATTGAATACTGCCCACTTCAATACAATATAAAATATGTTTTGCCCTTTTGATACAACATAGTATGTTTACGTTCTGAGAATATCTAAGTATTCTGCTCTACTTAATACAATATTTTGTTTTTGCTTAATAAAGGGCTATGTCTATAAGTCACTTCACACTTATGATATGAGTTATGTCTAATTGTCTATGAAATTGTAACACACTAATTGATCAAGGAAAAATGCTATAAGTTTTTTGTTATTAAAATTAGATGAAATCTTTTATTCCTGTATAAGGCTACTGGAACCAGCTCAGATAATCATGGAGTGAGGGGCATTACCATATTATATCTCTTCTACATTGTCGGTCTTCATATAAACGTTTAGAAAACGATCTTATTGTCTTTAATGTATCTTAGATTCGAGGTTCTTCGTGTTGTATATAACATTTAATCAGTATCTCTCTCTTTATAGCGTTTCTGCTAGACTCTTCAACTTACCTTATAACACATTTGAATAGTCTTCTTATAATTTTAATTTAAGGAATTATTATTGCAACCACAATTCAATCAATAGAATTATATCCTTGTATATCATTTTGAAAAGTCCTAAACTAAAGTAAAAAGAAAACGTTTATCCATTTTTGCAGTTATTGTTGAAGAATTTAACAGATGGTCGCGAATAATCATTAGAGAGTGTAGGTCTATATCCGGCTTGGACGTCTACGGAAGGGAAATACCTCAACATTAGGAAACTATTTGTTATGGAAAAGATTCAAAAACCTCTGTTTAATCTAATCAACTAGCTAGTTGATAACTAAGTACAACTATCATTTTGTGCTAGTGGTAATACATATTCAAAATAGCTTCTTTGTAATTTGCTTTCTTCGAAATTCTGGGAAGGGTCTTTGTGCTAGATCCATTTTCCAAATGCTATGTTACACTATTACTAGCCTTAAATAAATAGCCTTAAGGTATTACACTGTTTCTGATGAAATGTACACTCACAAAGGTTTGTTAAATAAAAACATGGTTGATTCGTGAGTGAAAGATTCTTATACACGATCATGATTTAAATTATAGTAAAATAACTTGTATTTACTATATATAACTCATCACTGAATACGAACAGGTAAAAAAAGTAGCCTTGAAGGAATTAAAATTGTTTTTTTTTTTTTATTAGTGAGCAATTATTTTATTATTCATGAGGAATCAAAGCAATACTCGTTAATTATCACAGTTGCGGATAAATGCCGGCGCAGTGTTAGAGTTGAATATGTGAACAAACGTTTGTAGCTTTGAAACATTATTGGAAAAGATTGAATATAAATTGGAACTAATATGGATTGATGAATAATTAACCATGCGAATGAATAGATCAAACGACGTTTTACAGTTGGACAATCAATTCATTAATAAACAAAAAAGTGACTAAAAAAGAGAATACAAAACTAAATAAAACAGACAAAAAAGCGTAATAGTAAAACAGATTATTTTAATTAAAATATAAATATTTTGTTTTAATGAAATTGTTCTCTGCGTATGAATAGTTAACGAATAGCTAAGTTAGATCAGAGAGTAGGCCTACGTAGAATTTAAATTCTTCTACTTATATCAATTTATTTGCTTTATGTTTTAAAGGAAAGTTAGAGAAATATTTTTGTGAGAGCAGCACATTCTAGTGTTTGGTAGATCCTCGGAAAGCCTTGATCCTTGGCATACTACTAATTAATTACGCCCTTGGTATATTTTTTAAAAAATCAATCAAAACTAGATGAATATTCTTGCGAGTAATTTATTCCCCCATATCCTGATATTGCTTTAACAAAAATATTGTTATGGCTTTCCTAAAACCGAAGGACAATAACCTGGTGTCGTGCTAAAATATCATGAAAATGTATTATATAAACGTCTTGAAAGTAGAAAGATTCTGAATCACTTACTTCTTATGGAAATTGCATTTAATCATGCAAATACAAAAATAACTGTTCAATGGAAGTGGATTGTCACAGCCCTTCAACTGGACAAAGTACATTACATTTACTGATATGTAAGTATGATCCATGCAACAAACGTACCAATAAACGATATCAGTTTGTTTGGGCGCGACTCTTTTCACACGGAAGAATAATCACCGATAATAAACAGGCTACGGCTTAAAACGAAACACGCGTTTTGGCACGGTTTTGAAAAGCTTTTGCCCCATTATGGGAAACACGTTTAGCGCGATCAAGCGTAGCAACTAGTGAACTAATGACTGGGAACCTGTTTTTACCCTTCTTACACAACAATTTACCCTACTGGTTTCGCACCCTTTCGGCCATCAAGACTTGTTTGACTACAGTTGTTTTTGGCTTGGATTTTACTGACGAGACGCTCGGACATGTCTGACCCTTGAAACCCTGTACAATCCCTTTACATGATTTCTTTGAGGAAATATAGTTGATTTATTTACAGATGTTGATAAACTATTTTATATTTACCCTCTAAATAAACAAGAATATATTTTGCAGTACTAATGATTACATCTGCAGTACTACAATATTAGTTTAACACTTGGAATGATACTTAGGTTCCAGGGAGAATCATCTTTTACACAATGCAAACGGGAGAGATTTGTTTAATCCTAGCTAAACCACCGGAAAGGTTTTTGAAATGATAGCTTCTTTACGGGCGGTAAACAGAACATGAGATAAGATCATTGCTCTCGCTTCACGCTATTTCTGAAACGCATACTTTACTGCATATATCTACCTTACAACATAAGATTTCGTGTAACAGCTGATTTTATGTTATAGGTTATGTTTTAGAACAGCAGGTTATTAAACGTAGGTTATTATTAAATAGTTTTGATAAGTTAATAAATATATTAATATATTTAAATTGTGATAAATCTCAATACAAATAATTCAATATAACGACAATAATAAGTTATGTATTTTTAATCCAATTTTTGAAAGGAATACATCCTTTCAATTTTAATTTTTTTAGGTTCGTCTTATACCCTTTTTTTAAAGAATTAATATGAATTGTTGTTTCAAAAATTTTTAATCAGTAAACACCTAATAAGTATTTTGGTTACCTACATTATTTTATTAATAGCTATAGTAAATATTAGTCGTTATTAAATACATTCCTCAAATAAACATTTAAAAGTTGAAGGAAAAATGTATTATTTTCTTATTATCTGCGATTAATCGTTGAAACTTATGATAAAAACTATCAACTCAATTTCATTATCACTTCCGTCGGGGCTCCCTCGAGTACCAGAACCAAATGTTTTTTTCTAATATTTCATTTGCTAAAAAGTATATTTTAAATTGGCCAGTAAATTTCCAACTCTTGGAAGGAAATTCAAATATAACTTCAAAATTATTCCTATAAGACTAGTTGACAGTAAACTGAGAGTTGTTAATAAATAAGCGTGTGCAACTTGCACGAAAGAAGTTAATGTTCATAATCCGATGACGATGGCTGTATATTTGAGAAATAAAACGTACCAAGAGCGTTTTATACCCATGAGCTCGTTGCAACGAATTATACATTTTGTAATGAATTTTCAGTCTCATAGGCCTAATATTTATACATGGGATTGTAGTTTGTGAAAATGAAAATATAAACTAATTTTAAAAATTCTTAACTAAGTGAATACGTAACTGCTTACTTACTGACGCGTTTCAAAACATTCGTTCCTTTTACGAAGCTAACCCTCTACTACTACTAACTTTGAGTAGAGGGTTAGCTTCGTAAAAGGAATAAATGTTTTGAAACGCGTCAGCAAGTAAGCAATTACGTATTCACTTAGTTAAGTATTTTTAAAATTAGTTTAATCAGTGAATTCAAGATGATTATATCAAGCAACTTCGAAAATATAAGGTTTAATTCAAGTCATTGAATATTTACTTAACAATGCAACCTTGTATACAACATTGTATAAATAATTGAATTTAACTGTATTTGAGTAGATATTAAAATTTGATTGTATTTGAAATTTTTAAAATGTATTAGCTCATTTGTCTATAATTTGAAGCGTTTGAATGTCATGCAATAATTTTTTGAAGTGATAACTTCTTTACGCGCGGGGAACAAAACACGAGATTAAAACATTGCTTTTGCGTCACGCTATTTCTGAAACATACCTTGTAGCATATATTTCCGTTATTCTATGCTATGAGTCACCTATTTATTTAAAAGATAACATGATTTCATGTAACAGCTGATTTTGTTTTATAGGTTTTGTTGTAGAACAGATGTCTTACATATAGATTATTATTAAATAGTTTTGATCAGTTAATAAATATGTTATTAATTTAAATTTTAATAAATCTCAATACAAATGAATCAATAAACGATAGTAATAAGTTATGTATTTTTAATCCAATTTTTGAACGGAAAACATATTTAGGCTAGTCTTATACTTTTTAAGAAATTGATTTGAATTAAATTTCGAAATCATGTTGTTGTTCATGACGAGCTGATTGTTGATCACTTATTACACTTTTGCTATTACTTGCGACCAGACTTTTTGTTAACTAAAGGTTTTTAAATTGTTAACTTACACTTGGAGGAAACGTTTTAGTCTTACGACTTCTTCATCTTGCGACTAAGACGAAGTAAGATAACAATTTAACAACCTTTAGTTAACAAAATGTCTGGTCGCATGAAATAGCAAAAGTGTAATAAGGAATTGAATTTGTTAAAAATATTTGTATTCAGTAAAAATAGAAACAATGTTTTTTGTTACCCACATTATTTTATTATTAACTACAATAAATCATAATCTTTGTTAAATAAATTTCTCAAATAAAGATGTAAAAATTTAATGAAAAATGTATAAATTCATATTTCTGGCGATTTTCGTTGAAAGTTTTGCGAAACTATTAGCTCTGTTTTGTTTTCACTTCTGTCGGTATTTCCTCCAGTGCCAGAAATAATTTAAAACAAAAACATGTTGCCTTGGTGGTATGAATTAGCACAAGGCTCCCCAAAAGGATGTTTTTTGGCTGTGCTACTACTGTTTATTACTCAAAACGCTCTATATTTCATTTCTGATGCAACTAATAGACTACAGACATATAATGATTGTGTTCTTTATGATGTGGTAAGTCGTGTCAAAACGATTAGAGAAAGAGCCTATTCATGGGGTTTTTACTAGTCGCTTTGTTGCGAAGAAATTCAGTTCATCCTCTACACAAACATAAACTATGCATAGGCCTATGTATTTAATAAAACCCTACGCAGCCGCGTACTGCAGAAGCACGACCTAGCGAAGAGATTAGAAAGAAAAATGCTATTCGTCGAACAGACGAAATAAAGTAAAAGTGGTTGTATAGGGAATAGCGTGCCTAGGCGTGTTACCGAATGGAGTGAAATCCGTGATAGGAGAAGAGGCAGACTATGATGATCATGTACGGATGAGAGAAAAGAATCAATGGAGAGAAGGAACCTGTAAAATAATGTTTGGAATGATTAACAGGGGTGAAGTAAATTTTTAAAGAAGGTAGCGTTAGATGTAGAAATCCTATGTAATAATAAAACATTTAAATATATTACGCGCTCTCTCTCTCTGCCTCACTCTCGAAAACGGACACACAAACACACACACACACACACACACACACACACACACACACACACACACACATACACACACACACAAGTAATTTAAACCTCCCTAATATTTCTAAACATAATTTACCCACTATTCATATTTATTATATAATTCTAATTATAATGAGGTTAACCAATAAATAAATAATTATTAACATGTAAAACAATAATTTATTCACTCTTTCAATTTATTTACAAAAATAAATAGTTCTATTGTAAATTTAATATAAAAATATATAAAATAATTTATATATATATCTACATAGTGAGATCTCTTAAATACATAGTTTTTTCAACACTTTGGATTTAGATAATTAAATGTATAGTTTGTACTGTGATCATTTTTGGAATGTATTATATCACAAATATAAAGTTCAGTAAAACACAGGATTTATATTTTAAAAAATAATCTTTTCATTTGTTTCGCATAACTTATGACAATATTTCTCAATTTAGGAACAATGAAGGCCAGTAATTTTTACAGTTAAATTTTCTAACTAGATATACTGACAAGGAGGTGCAATTATACACTGTTTCTTTAAACGCATTTGACATTTGAAATTGAATTCTAATATCGATGTGATACCTAACCGAAGCGATTTTATGGAATCCATTAAATAACAAAAACTGTTAATTATTGACGGTGAAAGAGTGTTTAGTTACCTTACTGTTATCTATTAACGGCATTAATAAATTATATGTTTTGTTCACAAATCTAGGGTATGGGAGACAATGGTTTACATCTTATTTATTTTGTATGGTTTTGTTTGTTGAAAAATTACTACATTGTTAATAAAGAACACAATATTTTATTAGGTATTAAATTACGTTATGTTCTATAGTAATTAATTTAACCGTGACTATAAAACTCTCTTATAGATTTAAGCAACATAACAAACATTTATTTTTGAATACAATCATGAAAATAATTGTTCAAAGAAATCCATAAGCTCTTATATAAGACCTATATAAGAAAACTTTTAGGATACTTTTAGGCTAGTTATGTTTTAAGTTGATGATACATTTTTATTTCCAGTTTGTAAAAAAACTGCATTGCTAGTATTACAAATTTTATTTTAATATTTCTACTTTGAATTCCCTAGGTAAAAGTTTTGAACAGAAAAATTGTCACAATAGTTTACAAAAAAAAACTAATATATAAAAACAATATAATAACAACCAAACAGTAGGAGGACAAATTTAAAATTAAAGCTTTATAATAAAGTGGTAATAGTGTTAACTGATTTTATGGGAATTTGAAAAGAGATTGTACTTTATTAATAATTATTTAGTTAGTGAAATAACTGGACAATTAGGATTTTGAGTATCAAACTCCAACACCTCTCATACTTATACAGAATTTTTATTTACTTTTTTTTAAAAATAATTTTGGCCTAGGTTAAGCCGTCATCGGCAAATTAATTGTTTGGATTTTTTTAATTACCTACTCTTAAATAATGTATTGTTCCCTTTATTTAATAAGTAAATTCCTAGGTATTACTTTACGAAATAACTTTCCGCTTCACTGTTTATGTTTGTAATCGTAAATAAACTTTAAGGATAGCAGAAATGTGTTACGAAAACTGTGCTTATTTAGAAATATTTTACAAGTCTTTAAAAGTTAAATATAATTAGTCTTAGTATGGTTTGAGATTATTTTTGTAATTTTGAAGTGAAATCTTTAGGTCCGTATGTCAATTTTTTATGACTGAAGACATATTTTGCATCATAACAACAAGGTTTCGAAGATAAACGTATTTTTTTTTGAAGATTTCGGAAAGCAATCCATTGTGCTTATAATTTAGTCTATTAACGCCAACAGCTATTTTCGTCTACACGTAGAGGTTATTTTAAAATTATGCTTGAATAATTTTTTTATGTAATTTGCTATATATTCATAGATATCGTGTACTAGTCAAATTAAAAGAATTAATTAAAATTACTTCATAGTTAATTAAAATTAACGTGTGATTCATTCAACATATGTTTTTATTATTCCTGTCATGTTTCTGTGTCACTTAATCTATTTTATATTGTTAAGTTAAAATGTTATTGCTCAATAATACTTATGAGTTAATAAAAATAATACCCTAATATTTAAATAAATCTTACTAATATTAATTCAATAGTAAGTGATAATAAATAATAATAAATGATAAAGACCTGAATTTATCTAATTTTTTAAGTTAAACTTCTTTAGGTGGGTCTGTAACATTTTAAGAACGAAGTTCAAATGAATTTCTTAAATAAATTTTGTATCATTAAATTTTAAATATCTATATAAACCTATTAAATTTCTGCTGGGAAATTAATAAACCGACTGATCTATTTGTTTTAAATATCGAAATCTTGTTGCTGTTCATGACGAGCTGGTTATTAATAAGTTATTACACTTTTTCTATTACTAGCGACCAGACTTTTTGTTAACTAAAGGTTGTTAAATTGTTAATTTACACTTGGAGGAAACGTTTTCGTCTTACGACTTCTTCAGCCTCGTATTTTTGCCGCTACGAATGCTGCAGTTGTGGTTCCTCGGTACCATTTTTTTGAAAGTTAGAAGTGATGTGTGATCTGTGTCTTGTTTGTTCATTTAGGATTTCATTTTTGTGTGTGTTGCTATGTCTATATATTTCATACTATTCTAGTGTGTTTAATTTATGGTCTTTGTTGCATGTGTGGGGGGATGCTCATGTTATTTTCCATACTTTTGCATGAGTGTTTAGTGTCCATGAGGTGATTTGCGAAGGTGGATTCAATAGTAGTGTGCAGTGCGCTTTTGTGTTCTTTATATCCTTTGGCGAAAGATCTGCCTGTTTATCCAATATAGAACTTATTGCAGTCGCATTTTAGTTTGTATACTCCTGGGTTATTATATGTGTTGGTATTGTTATTAAAGCTATGTCTGATAGCCGTTTGGCTTTCATTTGTTGTTCTGTAAGCTACATTGTATCCTGCTTTTTTGAATTGGTGTGCTATTTTATTTGTGAGTTTGCTTATGTATGTGAGGGTGATGAATTTGTTTGTGTTCATAAGACAATGCCAACAACTCCAAACACATATAAACAAAATACACAAAAATATCCAGTTCACTGGACAAACAGCAGATCTTTCGCCAAAAGATATAAAGAACACAAAAGCGCACCTCACTCGTAGCGGCAAAAATACGAGGCTGAAGAAGTCGTAAGACGAAAAAGTTTCCTCCACCCATCCTTTAGTTAACAAAAAGTCTGGTGCAAGTAATAACAAAAGTGTAATAAGTTATTTGTTTTAGTTAGGCCAGATAACCTATTTTCAGCCATTTACTTTTTACAGATTTAATTGTAATAATAAATTGTATAAAATCTGTTTACACAATTACCTAGGAGAGAAACAGAAATGTAGAAGAAAATGAAAATAAGTAAATAAATAAATAAGTTAATTCATATAAACACAAACAAATAAATAAAGCTATAAATTGAGACACAATTTTTACACATTTTATGATACACCCTAAACATAGAAATATTAATTTTAAATTTCAGACTTATATCTAATGACTATCACGGTGTCCGTGTATGACTTAGTTCGGTAATTAACAATAAAAACGGTTTTACGTTTTTAGGCACAATTCCTTGACATTGGTTGGAGGTATGAAGGCACATTTCTTTTAGAATATCGTATAATAAAAGCTGATTAATAAAAAAATATACAAAATTTGGACCTACATTATGCAGGTTTAACTTACGTTTTGAAGTGAGATTACCTGTTTAGGTAAGAGGTTTTTACACTTTTTTTCAGAGATAAGTAATTTTTAAACCATTATAACCTTAAATAATACATAATTACACCATGAGATTTGCAAACAAAAACTGTTGCGTCAATAAATACAATACTTATCACAACAATCTGGTTAAGGGAATTACATTGCCATATACCCAGCAAATCCCTGGAAATGGGAATTAGTTTTAATATAGGATTTAATAAATTATTTTGTATTTTCTTATTAATCAGCTTGAATTAATCAGCTTTTAATTAACCAGCTTTATAAAACCTCCGTCAATAAGCTACTTCTGCACCCCACGGTCGATAAGGTTTCATCTGAGATGAGACAGGGGAGTTGTTGTTGTTAGGGTGGTTGTAGGGATGTTGATGGTTCATCTGTTGGTTGTGGTGTTGATATGGGTTCATCTGCTGGTGATACGGTTGATGGTAACCTCCCGAAGAGACTGTTGTCAGAGGCGTGAGGGTAGGTGCGGAAGACACCGAAGTAGAAGAAGGAGGAGAAGTCTCACACGAGCCTAGCGAAGGCGGCGTGGTGTCGAAGGACGTATTACCGGAGGACGACGACGTGTCTAGTGCGGGGTTATGGTGAGGGTAGTTCTGCGCTGGCGTGGAGGTGCTACCCGGAGGTCCGTACCATGGGCTCTGCTTGGACGCCAGCTCGCGTTGCGCTGCGAAGCACTGCAGATGGGACATCAGCCTTAGTCGTAGTGGGTCTTGGATATCTAAGCCCTCCACTGTGACTAGGTACCTAGCCACTTCGGCGGCGCACTCTCGGAAACCGATGCTGTGGTAGTCCATGGCGAATTTGGACGGATCATAAGCCAAGGCATCCAGACCTGAAATCATAACATACTAATTATTATCAAAACACATTATTAACACTTTAAGGGTTACTACCTATAACTTTGATCATCGCCTGGACACCAGGTTGTTTCAACATTTTCAAAAACCTGCTACAAAAACCTTTTCAAAAACATTTTTTAACAGCTACAAAAATAGCAGAAAAAAATTCTTTTACCAATTTAAACACTGTACTTTTACCTAAACATCTCTATATATTTGAAATCTTGTTTCTAAGAAATTATAATTACAATTTAAAAAACTTTGTTTAAAAAAAATTAATACACACTTTTTTTCTCTAACAGTAATTCTTGAATCACAATATTGTATTCTAATTCTAACAAATTATAAAATACGTATTTCAATAAGCCTAAATGTCTTTAAAACTGTTTGTGAATAAGTATTTACAAATTATTAGCTTTTGTGTGAAATATTTCAAAACATTACGCAACGCACACAGCACCATCACATGAAGGACATCTAGCGACGAAAATGTGTACTAAGATAGCCAATATGTTTTCCGTATACGACTACGACCAGAGTCTGTATTAGTTCATTTAAACCTGTACATGTAAACCGCACTAAGGGCTATGCCCATCATGGATCCACAACGTAATTAAGTGAGCGACGGGCATATAAGGTCGTGAGTCCTGAATGTGTTAACATCATTTATATACTGTAATAAAATTTAAAAAATGTCTTATACATGAAAAAGAATGGAAATAAAACAATATAATCTACAAGTTTACAATAGATTTTTATTATTAATATTAAAACTTTCAAAATTTATTCATAATTTAACATAAATGGGAATTTTGTAAAATAATGAAAACAAATTTTTATCAATTCTAAAGTAAAGAATTCCAATAAAAATTTTACTTAGAAATGATTCTTTTATTTTAAAATTTTTAGAATAGCAAATACATAAAATATCATACTTATATATACTATTTATAGTCTTTTCAATAACCAAGTAATATAAAAAGAAATTAAGTAATTTCCTACTGAGGTTACAAAAAGAAATTTTATTTTAGTTACCCTAGAGCACTATTTATGGTATTGTGTGGTAACCGTGGCAACAGTTTAAAGTTGTATAATAGAAGTTTCTACGACAACCGGATGAGGGAAAAAAATTCATACCCATCTTTGAGAAACGTATTTCTAGGCATTGGAAAGTTTGTGCAGTGCCAAGGCGCGCTAGACTTTGAACATGAAGATTCTCAGTTCGAATCCAACTGGAACCCACAAACTTTATAATTTAATTGTTGGATAGATATTTTAAAAAAACTGTATTAACATCAATTGTCATCCACTATAGGTTTAAAAAATGTATTTAAACATGATTGGATAAATAAAAATGTATTTTGTTAACCATTGAAAATTTGTACAAGATATATATCAAGGGAGTGTGAGCTAATAGAAGGAATTTAGAAGAGATAGATGATTGTTTTTATAACAGAAATAATTCATTGTAACTGAAAAGCATTTGTTAAAGAATTTACAATTCTTATCACGAAACAATTTCCAACGTATTGATGAACAAGTAGCCACTTTCTCAACGCCATGAGCTGGGCATATCCGCAAAGGCAGTCGTGTGTAGAAATGGCGATTGAGACGCATTCAAACCGGAAACAAATCGCGATTGCTTATCGAGATACGGTAATTAACGCATAAAGTGATAGGTCGAGGGACGTTAAACACCGAACGAGGACCGGGAAGAAGATCTTTGTAGCTGCACAACTTTGCCAGTTGTTCTAGATGACATATGTTTACCTGCTAGGAGTTTTGTGAATAGAGCCAAGCATTGAAATAAATATGCAAGTATCGAGACTAATACAGTACAAGTTAATGTGACGTTATAAAAAATTGTAATAATTTTTCTACAAAGGTATCTTACTAAAGTATCTTTTTTGCCTAAATTCATTCTTTATTTCTCAGCGATCTATATCGTCTTCATAAAGATAGTTTATATTAAAAAAATAACACTGTTAGATAATTAAATTACATTAATATAGATTTTATAATTCATCACAGATTTTTAAGTTGTTTAAAAACAGGTTTAGAAATAAATATTATTTTACTTATTAATATTCTAAAATAACATTAACATGCATTAACTTGTTTTTTTGGGTCTTGTAACAAACTACCAGCATTTAAGAAATATTACATTATATTTATACAGAAATTGTATGATCAGAAAACTGTCAATGATCTTTGTTGTGCAGTGTGATTCTATAACAAAGGCATTATCATTCAGCATACATTTACATAGAACATAAAATAAAAATCCACAAGAAGGGGGATACAACACACTATCTCTGGTAGATAAGCGAACCGTCGCGTCGTACATTCCCACGATATTTCTTTGCAACATGTTTGGTTTATGGTAAAAATCAATGCAGATCAGCATAAGTCTTACTCTTGCAGACGTGAATTCGGCTCAGCAGTTTATAGAGTTCATTGCGGTAAGGGTTTTTTAAACTGAAGGAACTAAGAATATGATTCTTTATTTTTTCGGTTATTACTAATAATTTCGTAAAAACTAACTTTCAAGTTTGGCCTGTGAGACAAAAAAGTTATTTATTAATAAATCTAAACCACACACTCATTATAAATACGTTTATTACGTCAAACGCGTTTCAGTGATGACGTCATTGTCAGTGATTTGAAACACAGTTTACATGTAAAATATAACTTGTTTATAAAGTGTAATGATGATTAGTTTCATGAAATTGAAACGTTTTGAAGTAATACAAGTATTTATTGAGATTGCGTTGTTTTTATTATGAAATATTACTTAAAGTAGGGCCTACTCGTATATTAAATGTTTCTGTTTATAATGGGTACTACATCAATCGATGTAATGCAACGTTTACAAAACTGGGTCAAATTTTAAAGCTAAAGGATTACTGATTTTATCTAATAAATTCCATATGATTTAATAATGCTTGAAATGAAATTACGCTTATTAGAGCATAATAAACTGGTTGTTGTTACCACTGCACAACCTTCAATATTTCAAACGTTTTGATAGAATGACTCAATAAACGTTTTAATAGAAGCATAATATTTCATGTTAGAAATTGTTTAATATGTTGAAATTTCTTAATTGATTAATGGACATGTCATTAATTAATATTCGTACATTATTATTTTGTCGATGTTACTAAAGTACTCAAGTAATGATTTTGGTTATTCATATGAAATTTAAGATTGAAAAAAGTTAGCTGTACAGTATTTTAGTGTTTCAGCTTTCGATACATTTAAATGTATTGATTTTAATCAGGTAATTCAGTTTTACATAGTTGTAAAAGCTCAATGGAAAACTGCATTGTTTTAATTATATGCACAGAAAAAACTTAATTATTCGTCAAAATTGTAAGGAATGTTCTATTTTAAACCGAAAAAGAGTTCCTAATTTTTTGTAAAAATAAAGAATAGAAAAATATAAATATTACAATTTAGAACTATCATGTAAAAATAACTTTTCTAACGTCTGCTATATTTTACAAAAGTTATTCTGTAGCTTCTCGGATGTGGCATATGGGGCATTACTAAGTCTAACCATTAGGTGTGAGTGCAATAATAAAACTATTTTGTGAATAGTTATAGTAAACCTTTATAACTAATGTCGAACAAAATATTTTAAAAATATATAAAAAAACACGCATCACACACACACACACACACACACGCACACACACACACACACACTAATATGGGCATACATACTAATTAAAACATTCTCCACATATTAAAACAAAGCAAAAAAACTAACAACTTTAGAAAAATACGATATATATATATATATATATATATATATATATATATAAACAGATAAAGAAAACATATTAAATGATTACACACATTTTGAAGCCAACGCCCTTTTCCATTAAATAGCACACAACAAAAATAACCCACCTCTTCCACAGTCATAAATTCATCCCGATAACCTTTGTACCTAGCAGAACGCCGCCAGTAGAGGCTTTGCTTCGTAAAAGGAACGATTGTTTCGAAACGCGTCAGCAAGTAAGCCCTTACGTATTCATTTAGCTAAGTATCTTTTAATTATATTTTGAAAATGTTTGGAGCACATATTTTATACATTTAATGGAACAGTATTTTATGACGTAACCTTTAGATTCTATTTGCTAGATATGGTCATAATTACTTAGCAAATACAACAAATTAAGGATAAATGTTTAATGACCCCGAGTCTTGATTATCCAATTTTAATAACACTTCATTTTCTAACTTTTAGGTTATACTTGATTTCTTTTTGAATCATATTTATTTTAAAAAGTATAGATGAAAATATTTTTTGTTAATAAAAGCCCGTCTTTATCTATACATTACTGAAAATCGAATTAGAACCTTTCGGCACAATACTCCAATTAACATTACTGACGTGCTTCCCAAATTTTGTTATTCTTCACTGATTTCGGATGTGACAAGCACATACGGCTTACTTGAGTTATTCGTCCTATCTAATTTGACTGTACACACAATATCAACAAGTAGCTCTCAGCTGTTCCAAATGTACAAGGTGGGTTCATGGGTTTCCCACGGCACCCCGCCCCTCCCCTCCTCTAATATACCAGCTGCTTCTGACCTATTAACGGGTGTTTGTTTTGCACAGCATTGCATAAAAGTCTTACAACACTGGGTCATGATTTAATGCACTTGAACATTACTTTGGAGTTTGACATTGTGATTTTATGTTTCGGTTTGTGAATTAACTTTGGATCCGAGTGGATGTGCGTGGGAAAATACAGACTACTATCTTTAACCACACGATGGTGACAAAATGTAGAATTAAAGTGCCAACAAATTCTGTAACGTTTGTTTGTAACTGAGTGAATAAATAATGACTTTGTTATTTATGAAAGTAAAATGGTACTTTTGTTTTTTTTTATAATAAATATTATTTCCTTTAAAAAAATGCTTTAAATAAAGTCATTATACCAATAAAGAAATATTTGAATTTGTTTTCAAAAACACAAAATGTGATATTTTAAGTTTTATTTAATACACTGATTTTTCCGTAGGCTCCTGATTTTTGTTAATATAAAGTAGTGAATGATTTCATGTAATTAGTCGTTTGAAGTGACAAAACCATTATTTTGATTCCTAAAATGATTTAGGATCAGAGAATTTACAAACTTTTCGTTTAAAACATTGATATAAGTAGGCAAATTAATAGCAGTCCTAGTTTTTACATCATCAAATTCTGAAGAATTTTTGTAATGATTAATATAACACAGTGGCTACTAACCTTTTTCATTTAACGTAACCATAAAAATGTCTTTCCTAATTAAAAGTATCTCTTATTCTTCGACCGACGTGGTTAAGACATATTGGGGTTTCTGACTGCCTTGTAAGTAATGTTTGGAGCGGGGCAACCGGCTGGGTATACGGTATTTTTGTGTGGGCAACACGACAGACGGTTCCCTGAAAGTTTCCTATCCTTAAACCCTAGACCCATTCCTGCATTTTTATAGTTCAACTAAATCTGGAATAGATGTTTCCCATAGCTATTCTATTATGTGCTTTCAGTTGCACACGAACATACAAGCTCCACGCAATTTCCGATCAACAACACATCAACCTTCTTGTCAACTACTAGTGAAACCTCGTGTTTGTTTCAAATCTAGAGTGTGAAATATTGATGTGCGCCATCTTTAGGCTTCTAATATCCCACAAGCTTCTACGTACCCTTGAAGGTATGCGTACCACAGGTTGGGAACCGCTGAAATAACTCCCACAATTACAACAATTGCTAAATTTGATACTAGCTGTTTGATTTTATTGAAATAACTGTAAAATTTGTTTTGTTGTGCAAAATCGTTTTGTGTCGTTTGAGGAGTTTGATCGTAATGCATTTGCCAAACCAGTGACATTGTTGAGCTATTTAATATACTGCACATCCAATCACTCAGTCTTGGGAGCATCATAGTATGACGAAGTAAATACTACGAACTCTTCCACGAGTGTAATAATTATAACAATAATTGTCATACTTTACTATATTTACCACCGGACAATACTTACATGGCGGCAAAGCCAGAAGGTCAAACGGGCCTGCAGGAAGTAGCAGGTAGTTGTAGAGGGTGTGAGAAAGGAAGAGGAAGCAGCGTCATGTGGCAGTATGTGGGCCTGAAGCTATATGTGAAAGCGAGAGGAACGACAGGTGTGCTCTTGTTTCAACGGTCAGTCATTAACTGGAGCATCCGAAATAGGGGAAGCTCTGGGTTGTGGAAGTGGGTTCGACTCTGGTGATCAACCGATAGATCTTCAAGTTTTACAAAGATTGGTATTCTAATAAATTCTGAGACAGGTTTAATAGATACGGTTAATTTACGTTTTTACTAAACTGGTGTTTTATCTGGTGGAATTGTAAATAATAAATATTAAACTAAATTTACGTCGATGGATAAACAAGTACTTTGAGACTACGATTGGCTTAACGTTTTCGATCGGATCACAGATAGAGTAAACGAGTCACTGAACTATAGAGGGGTATATTATTATTATGAAAGAAAGAAAGAAAGACTAAATTAAAATTACATCAACTTTAAAATATGTCGGAAATTACATTTTTCTATGGTTTTATTGTTAATAGAGTATATACTAACAATTATTATTTAACTAACGTTTAAAAGAGATGTTTAAAACTTTAAACATTACTATTGTTTGTTATTATAACTTTACCTATTTAAATTTAAAAATATTTCATATTTATAAGTTTTGATATACGATATCACGATCACAGTGGTAAAATATATTACACAAAATATTAATCTAGTTTGTAAATTGTTGTATTCTAGATTGTAATTATGTAATGTTGTTAAGATTTGTCTCTGATGTTGATGATGACATGGTCATCGAAATGTACATAAGGGTTTAACCTTAGGTAACTTGTAATATTAG